>PVIW01006401.1:13435-87762 GCA_004026585.1 Noctilio leporinus | reverse complement strand
ATCAATGGAACAGAATAGAGAGCCCAGAAATTAACCCAGGACTCTATGGTCAACTCATATTTGACAAAGGGGGAAGGAACATCCAATGGAGTCAAAACAGTCTCTTCAACAAATGGTGTTGGGAGAACTGGACAGCAACATGCAAAAAGATAAAACTAGACCACCAACTTACACCATACACCAAAATAAACTCAAGATAAAGGATTTAAACATAAGCAGTGCCACCATAAAGGTCCTGGAGAAAAATATAGGCAGTAAACTTTTGGATATCCTACGCAAAAATATGTTTACTAATACTTCACCAAGGGCAAAGGAAAAAAGAGAATGAATCAACAAATGGGACTATATCAAATTGAAAAGTTTCTGTTCAGCTAAAGAAAATATCAGCAAAATTCAAAGGGAACCAACTGTATGGGAAAACATAATTGCCAATGATACCTCAGAAAAGGGTCTGATCTCCAAAATATATAAAGAACTAATGCGACTCAACACCAGGGAGACAGACAGCCCAATTAAAAAATGGGCAAAGAACCTGAACAGACAACTCACTGAGGAAGATATACAAAGGGCCCAGAGGCATATGAAAGAATGCTCAACATCGCTAGTCATCAGAGAGATGCAAATTAAAACCACAATAAGATACCACCTCACACCTGTCAGAATGGCAATCATCAGCAAATCAACAAACAACAAGTGTTGGCGAGGATGCGGGGCAAAGGGATCCCTCATACACTGTTGGTGGGAATGTAGGCTGGTGCAGCCACTATGGAAAACAGTATGGGGTTTCCTTAAAAAACTAAAAATGGAATTGCCTTTTGATCCAGCAATTCCACTACTTGGACTATACCCAAAGAATCCTGAAACACCAATTCAGAAGAACCTATGCACACCTATGTTCATAGCGGCACTATTTACAATAGCCAAGTGCTGGAAACAGCCTAAGTGCGCCCATCAGTGGATGACTGGATCAAAAAACTTTGGTACATTTACACAATGGAATTCTATATAGCAGAAAGAAAGAAGGAACTTGTACCCTTTGCAACAACATGGATGGAACTGGAGAGTATTATGCTTAGTGAAATAAGCCAGTTCTTGAAGGACAAATATCATATGATCTCACCCATTATGGGACAATAATGAGCAAAACTAACAACAAGCAAAACAGAACCAAGTATATGAATACAAGGAATAGGCCTTCAGTGGTCAGGGGAAAAGGGATTGGGGGAAGGGGGGAGGGGGGAGGCAGAGGCAAGAAAGGGGAGCAGCTTAGACAAGAACCTAGTATAAAGGAACCATGGACATGGACAACAGGGGGAACTGACTTTGGGGGGAATGGATGGGTGGGGAAGGGGACAGAGGGGAGCAAAAAGGGGATGGATATAATACAACAATAATAAAATTTTTTGAAAAATGAGGATAGTTTATGGGGTCTCTGGGACAACATCAAGCATAACAACATCTGCATCATAGGGGAACCAGAAGAAGAAGAGAGAAAGCAAAGGACTGAAAACCTATTTTAAAAAATAATGATTGAAAACTTCCCTAACCCGGTGAGGAAAAGACACAAGAGTTCAGGAAGCACAGAGTCCCAAAACAAGATAAACCCAAAGAAACCCACAAGACAGGTCATAATTAAAATGCCAAAGGATAAAGACAAAGAATTTTTTTTTTTTTAAGATTTTATTTCATTATTTTTAGAGAGAGGGGAAGGGAGAGAGGCAGAGAGGGAGAGAGACATCAATGTATGGTTGCGTTTCACCTGCCTCCAGCCACAGACCTGACTGGAGACCTGGTTTGCAACCTGGTTATGTGCCCTGGCTGGGAAATCGAACCTGCGACCTTTGGGTTCACAGGCCGGCGCCTTATCCACTGTGCTACCAGCCAGGGCTAGAATCTTTTTTTTTTTAATGTTTTTTATTCTCACCCAAGAATGTTCATTGATTTTAAAGAGAGAGAAAGGAAGAAAGAGAGACAGGAACATCAATCAGTTGTCTCCCACATGTGTCCCAACCGGGAATTGAACCTGCAACCTAGGTATGTACCTTGACCAGTCACTGAACCTGCAACCTTTTTAGTGTTCAGGCCAGTGTTCCAACCAACTGAGCCATGCAGCCAGGGCCAAAGAGAAAATCTTAAAAGCAATAAGAGAAAGACAGCTGCCTACAAGGGAGCTACAATAAGACGATTTCTCAACAAAAATATTTCAGGCCCAAAGGGATTGGCATGAAATATTCAAAGTGATAAAAAGCAAGGACCAACCACCAAGACTACTCTACCTACAATTTAGAATTGAAGGAGAAATAAACAGCTTCCCAGACAAGAAAAAGTTAGAGTTCATTATCACCAAACCAGTATTACAAGAAATGTTAGAGGGACTTCTTTAAGGAAAAGAAAGAAAAAAAATAAGAAACATAGTTATAAGGAATAAAATGGCAACACATATGTACATATCAATGATCACCTTAAATGTAAATGGATTAAATACTTCCATCAAAAGACAGGGTAGCTGAATGGACAAGAAAGAAAGACCCACATACATGCTATCTACAAGAAACCCACCTCAGAATGAATGATACACACAGACTGAAAGAGATGGAAAGATATATTTCATGCATACTGTTAAGAAAAAATCTGGGGTAGCAATATTATATCAAACAATAGATTTTAAAACAAAGGCTATAATAAGAGCCAAAGAAGGACATTTTAAAAAATGATAAAAAGACCAATCCAACAAAAGGATAACCCTGGTAAACATTTATGCACCCAACATAAAAGCACCTAAGTATATAAAGCAAATCTTTTTTTGTAATCCTCACCAGAGGATATATTTACTGATTTAGAGAGAAAGGAAGGAAAGGGGAGAGAGTAATCAATGTGAGAGAGAATCATGGATCAGTTGCCTCCCCGACACACCTGAACCGGGGATTGTACCCCCAACTTAGGCATGTGCCATGACCAGGGATCAAGCCCCCAACCTTCTGGTGTTCAGAATAATGCTCCAACCAACTGAACTACCTAGACACAGTACAAAGCAAATCTTGATGGACATAAAGGGAGAGATCTACAGTAATACAGTCATTGAGATGATTTTAACACCCCATTGAGATCAATGGGTAGATTTTTCAGACAGATCAAAAAGGAAATAGTGGCCTTAAATGACACACTAGATCAGATGTATTTAACTGATATTTTCAGAGCACTTCACCCCAAAGCAGCAGAATATATCCTCTTTTCAAGTGCACAAGAAACATTTTCTAGGATTGACCACATGTTAGGACACAAAAGAAGTCTCAATAAATTTAAGAAGATTGAAATCACATCAAGCATCTTCTCTGACCACAATAATATCAAATTAAAACTCTATTACAAGAAAAAAGATGAAAAACACACAAACACATGGAGGCTAAATAACATGCTACTAAACAATGAATGGGTTGACAATAAGGTCAAGAAAGAAATCAAAAGATACCTTGAGACAAATGAAAATGAGAACATGCCAGCCCAAACTCTATGGGATACAGCCAAAAGAAGCCGAAGGGGGAAATTCACAGCATTACAGGCCTACCTCAAGAAACAAGAAAAATCTCAAACAAACAGTCTAACTTTACACCTAAGGGAACTGAAAAAGAACAACAAAGCAAACCCAGAGTGAGTAGAGGGAAAGAAATAATAAAGATAAGGATGGAGATAACATAGATTCCAAAAACACAGTAGAAAAAAATCAATGAAGCCAAGAGCTGGTTATTTGAAAAGATAAACAAGACTGACAAGCCTTTAACTAGACTCATCAAGGAAAAGAGAGAGGACCCAAATAAACAGAATCAGAAATGAAAGAGGAGAAGTAACCACTGAGCAACAGAAATACAAAGCATTGTAGGAAAATCACAAACAACTATATGACAACAAATTGGACATTCTAAAAGAAACTGATAAATTCCTAGAAAGATATAATCTTCCAAAACTGAATCAAGAAGAACAGAAAATCCGAACAAACCAATTACAACTAATAAAAGCAGCAATCCCAAAACTCCCAACAAACAAATGTCCTGGACCAGATGGTTTCACAGGTAAATTTTACCAAATGTTCAAAGAACACCTATCCTTCTCAAACTACTCCCAAAAATTCAAGAGGAGGGAGTACTCCAAATCTCATTTTATGAGCCTAGTATTACTCTAATTCCAAAACCAGATAAAGGAACTACAAAGAAAGAAAATTATAGGCCAATATCCCTGATGAACATAGAGGCAAAAATCCTCAACAAAATATTAGCAAACTGGATCTAGCAATACATTAAAAAGATTACATACCAAGAACAAGTAAAATTTACTCCTGGGAGGCAAGGTTGGTACAACATCTGCAAGTCAATTGACATGATACAACACATAAACAAAATGAAGAGTTAAATCATATGATCACATCAATAGATGCAGAAAAAGCATTTCACAAAATCCAGCACTCATTTATTAAAAAACAAAAAAATACTCAGCAAAGTGGGACTAGAGGGAACATATCTCAATATAATAAAGGTCATATATGACAAACCCACTGCTTATATCATACTCAACAGAAAAATACTAAGAGCATTTCCCTTAGGATCAGCAAGACAGAGATGTCTACTTTCACCACTTGTATTCAAAATAGTACTGGACATCCTAGTCACAGCAATCAGACATGAAAAAGGAAGAAAAGGCATCCAAGGACCTGGCCTGGTAGCCCAGTTGGTTGGTGTCTTTCCGATATGCCAAGTTTGCAGATTCAATCCCCAGTCAGGATACATACTAGAATCAACCAATGAATGCATAAATAAGTGGACCAGCAAATCAATGTCTTCCTTCCTTCCTTCCTTCCTTTCTTTCTTTGTTTCTCTCCCCCCTCTCTCTTTCTCTCAAAAAACCCCAATAAGCAAAAGAAAATTTTGAAAGGCATCCAAATTGGAAAGGAAGAAGTGAAATTGTCATTATTTGCAGATGACATGATATCATATAGGAGAACCCTAAAGATTCCATAAAAATCTATGAGAACTGAAAATGAATTCAGTCAAGTAGCAGGATACAAAATAAATATTCAGAAAATTGGTTGCATTTTTATACACCAATAAAGAACTATCAGAAAGGGAAACTAAGGAAATAAACTCAAAATGAATTAAAGGCTTAAATGTAAGGCTTAAAACCATAAAACTCCCTAGAAGAAAACATAAGCAGTAAAACCTCTGATATTTCTCATAGCTGTATTTTTTCTGCTATATCACCTCAGGCAAGGGAAACAAAAGGAAAAAATAAACAAACGGGACTATATCAAACTAAAAAGTTTTTGCAGAGCAAAGGAAACCATCAACAAAACAAAAAAACAACCTACTAAATGGAAGAAGGTATTTGCCAGTGATATATCTGATAAGCAGTTAATATCCAAAATTTATAAAGACTGCATACAACTCAATGCCAAATTTTTTATTGATTTTCTTTAGAGAGAAAAAAGAGAGAAAGAGAGAGAGGGAGGGAGAGAGAGAGAAAAAAACACTGACTTGTTGTTCCACTTATTTATGATTCATTGGTTGATTCTTGTATGTGACCTGACCAGGGATTGAACCCTTGAACTTGGAGTATTGGAATGATACTCTAACCAACCAAGCTACAATCCAATTAAAAAATGGGTAGACGACCTGAACAGACACTTCCTCAAAGAGGACATACAGATGGTCGAAGGACATATGAAAAGATGTTCAATGTCACCAATCATCAGAGAAATGAAAATTAAAACCACAATGAGATATCACTTCACACCTGTCAGAATGGCCATCATCAATAAATCAGCAAACAAGCATTGGCAAGGATGTGAAGAAAATAGAACCCCATGTGCACTATTGGCAGGAATGCAGATCGGGGCAGTCACTGTGGACAGCAGTATAAAGTTACCTCAAAAAATTAATGATGGAGCCCTGGTGGCTCAGTGGATAGGTGCTGGCCTGCAAACCCAAAGGTCGCTGGTTCAATTCCCAAGTCAGGGTACATAACCAGGTTGCAAGCCAGGTCTCCAGCCAGGTCTAGAGCTGGAGACAGGTGAAAGGCAACCATACAGTGAGGTTTCTCTCCCTTTCTTGCTCCCTTCCTGCCTTTCTCTCTAGAAATAATGAATGGAATCTTTGAGGGGGAAAAAATTAATGATGGAACTGACTTATGACCCAGCAATCCCACTTCTGAGAATATATCCCAAGAAACCCAAAACACTTAATCAAAAGAATATGTCCACCCCTATGTTTGTTGCAGTATTATTTTCAATAGCCCAAGGTATGAAAGCAAACCAAGTGCTTCAATGTGGATAAAAATGTTGTGATAAAAATGTGTATACACACACACACACACACACACAAAAATAAATAATGGAATATTACTCAGCCATAAAAAATAATAAAATTTTACCATTTTTGACAGCATGAATAGACCTAGAGGGTATTATGCTACATGAAATAAGTCAGAGAAAGACAAGTACCATATGACTCTACTTACACGTGGAATCTGAAGAGCAAAACAAACAAAACCGAAACAGACTCATAGGTACAAAGAACAGACCGATGACTACTAGAGGGAAGGGGATCTGGGGGCTGGGTGAAAAAGGTTAAGGGATAAAGAAGTATAAATTGGTAGTTGAAGAACAGTCATGGGGAGGTAAAGTACAACATAGGGAATATAGTTGACACATTATAATAACTCTGTATGGGATCAAGTGGGTACTAAAAATATTGGGGAAAACACTTTGTAAAGTATATGATTGTCTAACCACAATGTTGTACACCTGAAAGTAATACAAAATAATATAAAATGTAAAATGTAATTGAAAAACACCACAATCACTACCACCAAAGTTCTAATTTCAGAACTTTTTCATCACCCAAAAAAGAAACTGATCTGTGATTTTTCAATGAGTAATACATTCGTATATTTCAAAAGCTGAACATTATCATAAGGTGTACAGTGAAAGGCTTTGTCCCATCCTTGTCCAGTTCCCAAGTGGCCATGAGATGGTTTTCACACACCCTTCTGCAGCTTCTTTATGCAAACATTAGCCGATACAAGGATGGAGTCCTAGTCTCCCTTTTTTATCACGAAAGGTAATATATTGTACATTCTACTCTGCACCTAGCTTTCTTTCCCCAAAATATTTTGGGAGAACATTCTATCAGCATACAGAAAGTTCACCATTCTTTCTTAAGTAACATAGTGCACAGTCCAGGGTATTCATGTGAAACAACTCAGGTAACCTGTTCTCCATCAATTGGCATTTGGTTGTTTCCAATGTTTTCCTCTTCCAAATAATAGTGTGGTGGATGACCTTGACCTACACCATTCCACATATATAGAAATATTATATACATGCTGGATAAATTCCCAAAAGTGATTCACTGGGTCAAAGGGGATACTGCTTATGGGGTGGTATCCATTGATCTCCCATTAAATCGGTACAAGAATGAGGACCCACATGCTTACCCAATACACTGTGCTAGCCCCCAATGGCTGGAAACAATGCCAAAGCAGCTTTGGTCTGTGGGGTTTTTCCCTGCCCAACTCACTTTCACACGTTCCTCTGGTCTTAAAACTCCCCTCCTTTACTTTAGGGATCGGTCCTCTCCCACTGGAAAGGAACCTTGCAGCCACTATATTCACAGTGGCCACCGGATGAGCCCCTGACTCAAGCTGGGCCAATCCAGTTCCCCACCCCCACCCCATACAGGGATTCAGGCCAATCAGAACTCTTCCTTGGGATCCATCTAACTAGAGCGGGTGGAAAGGAGGGCTTTTTCCCCCTCTGGAGAAAAAGGGTTAAAATGTTACAGCCATGATTGCAACATCACAGGGGAGAGGTGGCCCAGGAGAATGAAGACAATAGGAACCGAGGCAGATACAGCAGAGTGAGACAGACTGCTGTGGCCCTGGATCCAGCTGTGCCTGAGGCCTGGCCCTTTCTGCAGATGCATTATGCCAGCCAACAGATCCCCTATTTCATTTGGCTAATTCAGCCTGGGCTTCTGTCCCTTGCCCCCAAGAGTCCTGACATGCCATATATATAGCATAATCCCAATTTTGTTATAGAGAAGCAGATGTAAATATGTTGTGTGGGGAAGTACATATTTGGGTAGGAAAAAAATAAGCCAGAAGAAAATATATTAAATGTTAATAGTGGTTAATTCTGCCATCCCCCTCCTGGGATTGCAGATGATTTTTATTTTAATCTTTGTTTTCCAGATTTTCTCCGAGGAACATAGATTTTTTTTTTTTTAATAAAAATGATTGTTTTTATTTATTATTTTTAGAGAGTGGGGAAGGGAGAGAGGCAGAGAGGGAGAGACACATCAATGTTTGGTTGCCTTTCACCTGCCTCCAGCTACAGACCCGGCTGGAGACCTGCCTTGCAACCTGGTTATGTGCCCTGGCTGGGAATCGAACCAGCAATCTTTGGGTTCCCAGGCTGGTGCCTTATCCATTGTGCCACCAGCTAGGGCAGATTTTTTTTTAATATAATAAACATTTATTTTAAAAATCAGATTGTCAAGGAACAGCCAAGAGAGTGCTCAGAGGAAGGTGCTGAGCCCAGGCTATGGTCAAGGACAATACAGATGACTACCCCTGAGACCTGCTCTGCATGGTCAGTGCACCTTGGGGTGGCTGCTGCCTGTCTCAGGGACAGCTGGCAGGTCGCCAGGGCATCCACACGGCATGCACTACACCCAAGCCCTCCATCATGTGGCCATGGGCTCTGGTCTATGTCCATCCATTAGCAAAGAGCCAAGACTCTTCTCCACACACTGTCCTGGAGCCCATGCTGAGCCTCCAAAATCCTCACCCACCATGTCTCCTGGGCCTCCTAGAAGAGCCCCATAAGGCACTGGCACACGAATGCAGGAAAGGAAAATGTCAGCATAAAAGGAGAGTCACATGAGGCAGCCCAGTCCTCCAGCACATGCCTCATAGGCTGATCTCACCCAGCAACACGTGACAATCAGTAGGGAAGTGAATTCGGCAGGACAGAGGCCTTGGGGACCTTTGACTTGAGGACATGGGCTATTAGGGAAGAGAGGCTTGAGGCTTCCCTGGAATCCCCAAGGCACTCTGGCTCCAAAAGCATCTCATGTTTCATGGGGACCAAGCTAGAGCCATCCCATCTTCAACCAGAGAAAAAACTTCTCCGTTTTACATAGTCTAGGTACCTTAATTTAAGTGGAATCATACAGTATCTGCCTTTTGTGTCTGGCTTAGTTCACGTAGCACAATGTTTTCAAGGTTCGTCCATGCTGTATCAGAATCCTATTCCATTTTCTGGCTGAATAACAACCCATTGTATGTCTACCACACTTAGTTTATGCATTCATCTGCTGAAGAGTACTTGGGTTGCTTCCACTTTTGGCTATTGTGAATCGTGCTGCTCTGAACATGGGTGTACAGATACTGTTCAAGTCCCTGCTTCTAGTTCTTTGGCGTATACCTAGGAGTGAAACTGCTGAATAAGATCTCTGTTTACATAAAGGGTTCAATTAAAGAACAAGTGAAAATTATCCATTAGTTCTATCCATTTCACAGACAGGGAAGCCGAAGGCCATAATTTGAACACCATAGACATTTAAGACCACATGTGCTGTTGCTTCCCTGGGTTTTACCCTGAGACTTCAGGTTGCCCTTCTGCAGTTCCATGCTTGCCATCCAGAGGTGCCTGCCTATCATTCTTCTCAGGTCTGCGCTGGGCCTGGGCCTCCAGCAGGGAGATGGACCACAGACAGTGGCCCCACCCTCAGCCAGGCCCTTGTGGCTAGGTGGCCGGTAACCTGTAGCAAGGAATCCAGACTTTCAGGGCTGAGGGGCAACTGGGGCCCACTGAGCAACAACAGAAGAGGCTGAAGAAGTGTCCTCCAACCCCAGGGCTGAGGGCCACCTCTGAGCAAGGCCAGCTTGTCCTCCCAGACAAAGCCCCAGGCATTCTACCTATCTGACCGCCTCAATGTTCAGGATGGATTCAGGAAAAGGGGGGCTCTGGGTGGTCCCCCCTCTCTTTGATATCCAGAGCCCCTGGCACCTCTTCTCTGGGACCTACCATCTTCTGTCTTGCGTTCACATTACTTGTCTGGTCACCCCTCCTGGAGCACAGGCTGCGTGAGGCAGACCGCAAGTATTTTCTTCTGGACCCTGCAGTCGGGTGCCCGGTGCACATCTGGCACTCCACAAATATTGATAGAAGTGAATTGAAACAGCACAAATGAACATTTGGAACACAACCCTTTTATAAGCAGGACCACAGCCTGCATTTGCATTTCTAGAGGAGAAAGAGAGGGCACATGCTGGGGGCAGGGGCTGCCATTTCCAGAAAGGGGGGTGTGGGGTGTGAGGAAGGCCAGAGGAACTGAGATGTGGAAGCCAGGTGTCCCTGTTCCCATTACTTGCGCCAATGCCTGCATCAGCGGCTGTGCCCTTGGGGGACCTTCTCGGCTATCAAACTAGCCTTTGCTGATGTCATACTCAAAAGTCTTTCCTTGGCACATTTGTGGATCTAGTTTTCACACAGCCCGTTTCTGTGACCTCTCGATTTACACTGTTTCTGTCTTTGCATCTCAGATGAGATATCTTATTAAAATAAATGCTTTATTAAAAATACAGATGGCACCGGGTAACCCAGGCTCCAGCCCGGAGCTTCCCATTCGCATTGAGAATCGGGAATTTCTGTTCTAATTAGTGAGCACTGCAGCCAGGAGACCTTTCGGCTTATGTGAAGCTGGGTAGAACAGACCCTTCCCCCCACTCTAGGCTCTACCATCCCGCCCTCCCCCACCCCAAACCCGAAGCTCAGGCCTAATATTCAAAAGAAGCTTAAGAGTCCCATCCAGTCCCTTCTTTAAAAAATAATGAGAATATGCTAAGGTGCCACAGTTCTTTATGTTTTGAAGCTTTTCATACACCTGGTATGGATTTTATACTTCGGACCTGAGTGACAGTCCACTTCACAGATAGCGCAAGTCAAGGGCGGAGAGGTCAAGTAGCTCTGGCAGGGACACCGCACAACTGGTCATGGGAGAAAAGGCATAAAATTGGGCATCAAGTCAGACAAGAGGAGACCGGTTTGGGTTCGGATCCCAGCCCTGCTGTACAAGCTGAGTGACACTGGACACATCACCCTTTTTGAACCTCAGCTTTCTCCGCTATGAAAGGTGAAGAAGACAACAATAAGCCTTGTGCAGGGGACGAAATGAGATAAGTGAGATTTGAGTGCCAGCCCAGTGCCGCACCAGAGTGGAGCTCAAAACAAGTTCCATCCCGGCCCCTTCACTTGGGATTTCTGAGTTTTTGTATTGCAATACCTAGCCTCCCATAATCTGTTTTTTTATAAGCTGGTAATTAGGGAGGGTGCCGTAAGAGGAGCATCTAAAGGCAAATTGCCCTGGCTGGTGTGGCTCAGTGGATCGAGAGCCTCGGCCTGCGAACGGAAAGGTGAGGACACGGGCCTGGGCTGCTGGCCAGGTTCCTGGGCGGGGGCGTGCAAGAGGCAACCAGTCAATGTATCTCCGATGCATTGATGTTTCTCTCCCTCTCGTTTTTACTCCTTTCCCCTTCTCTAAAAAAATAAAATATTTTTTTAAATAAATAAAAGCAAATTAACAGTGGCCCCTCAGTAGCCCTGACTTTACAGGGACCCCCGCCAGACTGTCCAGACTCCCTGTTTCCAGTCACAATGGACCTGACCCAAACCAAGGAAACCCAAAGGGCATGCAGGGCTGGGACCTGACCTCCAGCCTCACCAGTCAATGAGTTATGCCTGGACTTCCCATTCCCACGACTCCTGTTTCTCACACTGCACATCCAATGCTTCATGGATGGCAGGTGGCACAGGTGTGGCCAGGTATGGATGCTGAGGTGAGCAGGAAGACAACAGCCCTCCTGCAGAAAGGCAAGCCCACTCAATGTTGCCGGAGCTTCTGGTTTCTCAAGAGAAGATTGAAATACAGATTCATAGTGTGGAACCTTTTCATTTTAAAGTATCAGTGTGAAAGGAAAACACTGTATTCCGATCTAATGGAGCCCTTGGAGGATGGGCAGGGCTTTCCTTCTGGGAGGTTCCCTGCTGTATCCCTGGAGCCTTGAACAGTGCCTGGTGCAGAGTAGAGGCTTCATGATGATTTGAAGAATCTGCAGGGGCCCATTTCCAACTGCAAATCCCAGCTGCTAAGGCTGCTGCTGACCCCATTCTCTGTAGACAAGACAGCGTGGAATTGTAGTACATGACAGTGAAAAATGGGGTGTGGTCCTGCCCCCGTCCTACTAGGGGTCTGTCCCGTAAACCAGGTGAGAGTTGTGCCTTGCTGGGTGGGGGTGAGGGAGGATGGCCTATTATGATTTATAAGAACTTAGGACAATCACCATGCCCTTATTCTACCACTCACATTCTGTGTGATTCAATGTGGTTGGTAAAAATCTTTGCAGTAAGAAACAGAAAAAGGGGGAGAGGGGAAGGACTGCAGGGATGGGGAACAGCTCTAATCAATGGGCCTGCCCCCTTCTGCCTTTGGAGAAGTAGATGAACAGTGAGACCCAGCAGGGTCAGCCCACCCCAAAAGCCTCGGGAAGGACTCGGCTGGAATTCCAGCCTGTATGAACACAGAATGTTGTTCATAACTGATAAGCTTAAAAGCAAGTGATAATTTTTCAACCCACCCTTGCTCCAAGGGCAGTGAACAAACACAGCATTGGCTCCAGGTTCCCACTGAGCCTGTCTGGAAGGAGAAGGGAAGGTGAAACCAAGCTCCCTTATCCCTAGAAATGGGCATGGATTGTTTGACACCGTCTTCTTCAGGGTTGAACTAGAATGTCCCACTCAGAAATCCCACTCACAAAGTTCCAGGCATGCTCTTCCCTTTATCAAAGGTGTCAAGGCTACCAGGTGCCGCCCAGATCCAAACTAAGAGACCTAATGCTACAGTGATTATAACCAGTCTGTGGAGAGGCACAAAGGAGCCTGTTGGATGCTTCGAAGTCCTGTGTCTTAATCTGGGTGGTATCTCCAGGTGGCCATGATGTGGAAATTCACCGAGCTGTACCGTTCCTTGCACACTTAACTATATGTAGGTTGCACTTTAATACATTCATAAAAACAGCAGTGACAAGTATCAGGCGCGCTTCTCAGAAGCCAGGCACTGCAGAGCCAAATAATACACTAGTTAAGAGCATGACTGCCGGACCTCAACGGACTGAGTTAAAAATACCTAGTCCTCCACTTCTGATTCTGCTCCCAGCCCGCTCCTGACCTTCGAGTCTCTGTCCCTCAGCTGAAAAACAAAGATAACAACTGGTAGGACTAAGACATGTGCATTGAAGCCCTTACTAGGGCCTAGCAAACAGTAAGCCTCAAAAGGTGTTAGCTTGTCACAAACATTCATCAACATCCCTAGGACATTGTTGTTACAGGGTCCATTTTAACAGATGAGAATGTGCCCTCTTCCCTCCAACCACGTGCATCTCTGCACCATCTTTCCAATTTTCCCCAAATCCATGTACCACCTATTACTTTTCTTAACACTTTTCTTTAAATTGACACACAGCCCTGGCTTGCGGCTGAGTGGATAAGGCACCAACCTGCAAACCCAAAGGTCGCTTGTTCAATTCGCAGCCAGGGCACATAACCAGGTTGCAAGCCAGGTCTCCAGCCAGGTCCGTAGCTGGAGGCAGGTGAAAGACAAGCATATATTGATGTCTCTCTCCCTCTCTGCCTCTCTCCCTTCCCCTCTCTCTAGAAATAATAAATAAATTTTTAAAAAGTATGAACTGGCAAAAGCAAATATAATGGAAATTAAAATTCAAGCCCTGGCTTGTGGCACAGTGGCTAAAGCGCCAGCCTGTGAACCCAACAGCCACTGGTTCAATTCCCGAGTCAGGGCACATAACCAGGTTGCAAGCCAGGTCTCCAGCCAGGTTCATAGCTGGAGGCAGGTGAAAACCATACATTGATGTCTCTCCCCCTCTCTGCTTCCCTCCCTTCCCCTTTCTCTAAAAATAATAAAATAAAAATATTTTTTTAAATACTAAAAAATAAATTGACACACAATTTTTTACTTAAATTTACTTTTTACAAATGTTATGTAACTATAGTATGTGGAAACTCAGTATTACTTGCCAGAACTCATTTTTTAAAATAGCTATTAAAATAAAAAGCACTTATCCACCTGAAATCATCTTACTTACCTCATTTACTTTTTATGGATTTGGGGGGCAATGAGAATCAGTTTGCAGGGTGGGGGGCTCATCTGCTTAAAGTGACTTGAGAAACTCCCTGAGCCCCTTCAGCAGCCCCTGTTTGCACAGGATTGATTTTTGGTGGTTGAACCAAGCAGGTCTGGCAAGCCCTCTATTTGGCAACATCCTGGTAACCAGCCATCTGTGCACCACACTGGCTCCATAGAGATAAAGCTGCACTTATTATGCTTTTTTTTTTTTTTTTTAGATTTTATTTATTTATTTTTAGAGAGAGGAGAAGGGAGGGACAGAAACATCAGTGTGTGAGAAAAACATCGATGTGCAAGAAGAAAAACCGATCAGTGTCCCTTGCATACCCCCAACCAGGGATTTGGCTCTGCAACCCAGGCATGTGCCCTGAACAGGAATCAAACTGGTCACCTTTCAGTTCACACAGGCCAGTGCTCAATTCACTGGGCCACACCAGCCAGGGAAAGATAAAGCTGCATTTAAAAATATATATACGTATATTCATCAATTGCAACTGTTCACTAATTGAGACACCACTCATCCCCGTTTGGAATGAACATGGCACTCCTCCTCTGTCTACTTGACAGCAGTTCAGGACCCTAGATCTAAGAACCCAGAGTCAGGTACCCAGTCTCAACTTCAGGTTGGTTAGGACTGAACCTACACCCTTCCCTGCTTCTGTGTGGTTTGGGGAAGGAGTTAGAGGAATAACAATGGAACAACATGCGTGCAATTCTTCCAAACCCTTCCAGAAATGAAGGAGAGGGAAGGAAAAATTTATCTAATCTCAGATCAGAAAAGGGCACCATGACACCTGTGTCTAATGTCTGAGGGCACTGCGGTACTAGGAGGATTACCTAGGGGTAACAGGCAATGGACATAACTCTGCTAGGGAGTGAGTGAGTCTTGTGGGTACCCATTCATTCATTCAGCAAATATTTACTGAGCACTTCCTCTTCTGGGCAACAGAGACCCAGAAGTGAAAAAGCAAAGTTGTTGCTCACAGAAAGCTCACATTCTAAGGGATAGAACAGTCAATAAGTTGTTTATTATGTAAGCTAGATAATATTAGTTAATAATTGTCATGTTGGAAGTAAATAAGAGTAAAGTAATAATGGCTGGAGGGAGCAGCTCAGATTGGATAGTGAGAACAGTCCTTTTGGAGGACATGATATTTGACTTGAAAGCCCAATGATGAAGAAGCTGTCACTTAAGTCACTGTAATTAGCATGTGCAAAGGGCCTGGGGCAGGAATAAGCTTGACATGTTCCACAAACAGGGAAAAGGTCTTTGTAGCTTCAGGGATACAATGATCGTGGTGAGTGAGAGGACAAGTGTTGGGAATTAAGGTCACAGAAGCAGGCAGGGGGTAGAGGCTCAGCTGCAGAGTCTGGACCTCATTTAAAGTATAATGGAAAGCCTGTGCAGAGCTTTCTGCAGCAGAGAGATTTAATCTTACTTGAATTTTTAAAACTCCACTCTGGCCACCATAAGAAAAATTGATAAGGGGGACAAGAATCGAGGACACCAACTAGCAGACTAAAATAGTGACTCAAAAGGAATCAAATAAATTCTGTCCCTTAACTCTAAGAGTCTAACTCCTCAGACTCTCTGTGAGGTCAAAAATGGGAAGCTGGTTAAAAGGAGATGTTTGTTCTTTAAAGCAATGATAGCCAACCAGGTGGCATTCAAATATCACACAAAAGAGGGTAAGTGACAGGCTCTTCCACACAGGGCAGGATCCAGCCACCTCCTATGAGGAGAACAAGCAGCCATCTGTTCTGGGGCCAGAGACAGGAGCAGCTCCCGCCTTGTGCCCCTACCAGCCCCGGGACTCGAGGACTACTAGGCCAAGGCTCCTGGACACCCAACCAGCTCAGACACCCTAGCCAGTCAGCTCACAGGGCCATCAGTGGCTCTCCCATGGGAGAACCCAAGTATCCTCCCTGATGCCAAGCTTCAAACCCTAAGGACAAATCAAGCAACAGCTGCCAACATCACAAAAACAGCTAACTAGACAACACAGCAACACAGTCTTCCCAGGAGGGGAAAAAAAGGAATTTGATAGAGCCTCTACAATTAAATAACAATTTAAGGTAACTTAAGGGGCAGCAGAATATGTTAAATGGTACCAGGAGACACCATCCACAAAATCCTAACTGTGGGAAACATCAAGACAAACACTCGGTTATTTCAACAATTGGGGGTAGGTGATGACTTACAAAGAGAGAGCACCAATCCAACTTATATGACACAACTGGGGAAATCTAAACATGATATTAAGAAAATAGTGTTAATTTAGGGTGTATGACAATGGTAATGGCTTTTTTTTTTGGGGGGGGGGGTTCTTTTTTGCCTTTTTTTTTTATTGTTGTTCTTTTACAAGTGTCCCAATTTTTCCCCTAGAAGGATTCTTACCTTTAAAATGCATACTGAGATATTTCAGAATGAAATGATATAATGTCTGGGATTTACTTCAAATTAGGTATTGTAGTACACTACTCCCTCTCCTTTTGTGCACACTTGAAAACTTCTGCAGGAAAAGTTTCGTTGTTTATTTTTTTAAATCAAGGAATGGGCTTTTTCTGATCACCTACCCAGGAATAACCCACTAGACATTACACCCTACAACAGAGGAAGCCAACTCATCAGATGCACTGTTCTGCCCTCCAGAGCCTGCCACCAGTGATTTGCTGACTGCTCAGTGAATTCTTATTTTCCCACTCATAAACCCCATGGTGGGAGTGGTTCCAAATTAACTGGAGTTCTTTTTCACTTATGCTAATTGACCTCACCCCAGTCCAGAATGCCATGCCCAAGGCCACATTGACTTTATCCACACCTTTCAGAATGTACAGGTTTCACTGTGTTCCTGCCTGGCCCTTCCCACCACAAGGGCCCATTTCCCACTCAGAGGGCACCATGCCCCACCACCACCCGCTGCTGTCATTCCTCAAGTGGTGTTGCGCTCTGGTTTGCCCTTCTACACGAAAGCAGGCTCTGGAAAGCAAAGCTTTAAAGGAGCTTTACTCTATTCAGATGCCTCCTCGGAACCAGACTCAAACCAATCCCCCTTGAACACACCATTGCTTTTGCAGGGTCCCAGATGATGGCATCCCCATTAGACAGCAAGAAGCAGAACCTCCAGGCTGCCCCACAGCCCCAGAGACAGCTATCACATCAAGGCTGATGCATACCATACCCATTCCTCCAGGAGACAAACTGAGGCTGGAGCCTTGAGCACCGTGTTCTGGACCTACCAAGAGTTCTGGACCTGCCCTTGTTCTGGGCCCATATGGGAGACCTGTGTCATTACTGTCCACCCTGGCACAGCTACCTGCTCTAATATATAATATTTCTAGGTGACCTGGGAAGAGCAGGAAGATGATAAGGACTCTTGGCCATCACTATAAGTTGTCCCTTGTGGCCAACAGTGTTATCTGCACAAGCCTGTCAATTAGAGGTGCTGGGAAGATGGATGAATGATCAAGCCTTCTGGGGAAAATGCAGAAGGGGCCTGCCTGAATCTGACCTGACCCTGAGATGAGAGGGAGGGAAGAAGGAGGAACACAGCAAATCTCACACCCAGGGTGGAGAGTGGGGAGTGCCTAAGAGAGGTTGGCAGCTGCAGCCTGCTCCAGGCACCCCTTTCCCACCATGGCCAGTGCCGGCAGGGGAAAGGTCAGTAGTGCACACTGAACTGATTGCAGGTGCGTCAAGAGAAAGAAACTCCAGATTACAGTAAGGGAAGCAAAGGTCACTTAGCACCAACATAAAATCAATCACTCCCTCCTTGAGTCAGTTCAGCCCATGGCCAAACCTATCAGAATGACAGACGCAGCAGCAGAATGGGAGGAAGGCAGGGGCTGGGAGGTCCCCAAGGTCTGCTGCACTGCAGAAGAGCACAGTGCACCCAGGAAGAAGGACAAGATGCCAGGAGCCTGGGGCATCCTCACTCAGACCAACCCCTTCTGCCCCCTGCCCAGGTCCTTCCCAGTGCCTCCCTGCTCTCCCCACCCAGGCCATGCCTGCCTGGCTGCTTCCTGCGCCACAGCTGGCTGGTCTTGACTACTAGGGAGGCCGTCACATCAGACATCTTACCTTGGTTTCTGGGGGCACAGGCCCAGAGGGCAGCTCTGATGAAACCCCTCCATTCTCATGCAGCACTTCCTACCTTTCAGCTGCATCTCCCTCCCCGCACCCGCCGCCCCCGCCCTGCCCATTATCTCACTTGACCCTCCAAAGCCCTTTGCGTGTCTACAGAAACTGAGGTTCAGGGAGATTAAATTAACACTATCACATCACAGGACTAGAACTTCTGGCTCCCAGTTCAGAGACTCCCCTTCCCCTCCCCCACCCAGCCATGCATCCTATTCTCAGAGATAGGTATTAGTCCAACGCATCAGCCTTTCTATAAAGTACATTTTCCTCCTCATTCCTCAGAGCGGGCCCAGGCTGTCTCAGAACAACCATGCCATCTCCTGACTTTAAAGGGTTGGCTTGTTCATCCCACCTCTGCAGATAAAAAGCTGAAGGGCAGATAACGGAAAAGATTTAAGGTCTAGGGAAGAATGGAGCCCAGACCTAGAGCACTGGACTTGAGTCTTGCTGGAAGCTTTTCCTGCTGGATATGAATGTCCCCAGCATCAGCCATTCCTAGAGCACCTGCAGGATTTCTGCCATTTTTTTATATCATTTGTACCATAACTATTACTTCTATGACATATCTTCTTGTGACTTATACATTCAATTTAGGGTGATGCTTTATATCACTGCCACAAAGAGGAAAATCAGTACCACTGGGCATAACTAGGGGAGAACCCTAAAAATAATAGTACAAAAACAGCCTAAGTTGTTAGGTAGGCACCGTTTCTCATTTAAAGGCCCTGAGCTAGATGTCTGTTCTTTGTTACAAAAGGGAAATTAGCAAGTGTATAAAAAGTGTTAAAGCCAAGACTAGCACCAGCCAGAAACTTTCCCCTTGAAGAAATCACAAGGATTCATAGAGAACCTAAAAGGGAAGAACTTTCTCACTAGGTGACTCAATGTTATTTCATGCTTAATCACCTGAAGTCATTTTACTGGAGATTCATCCTGTGCTGTGGGAACCATTGAATTAACTACATCATAGGAGGGATACATTGGAGGAGGGATAGGAGACCACACAGGCCACTCCGGCCAGCTTCTCAAAGTGCTCCAGCTCACTGCCTGCTACTTCCCCAGGCACACACAGCTTTGGGGCAAGTCCAAGGGCCACCAGTCAGTCACCACCCAAGTATCTCTGACTCCTCTGTCCTTGTCTTAGCCCTTGTCTAATGCAGAGCAAAGGATCAATTCCAAAACTCTGGAAATTAGGATCCAGCAGGGTCATGGGAGGTTACCCCCGACTCCAGAAAACGTATCTGTGAGCAGTCAGCTCCTATGACCTCCAGTTGCTGGGAAGCTTAGGTCTTCTATTCCCTAGCAGTGAAGGGAGGCTGCACCAGCCTTGTGAGCCACTCCCTGGGGTCCTGTGAACATCAAGTCTGCAGCCAGGGGCTACAACCCAGGAAACTGCCCCCAGAAGCTCCTTTGACCACTGGAAACCCACACCTCATCCATCCTATAGGTCGTCCCCCTATACCTCTGAAGCAACCTGGGAAAACGATTTTCAATACTCAGGAGCAAACAATTAGTAGAGTAACGCCAAGAAAAGTGGACAGTTAAAGACAGAAAAACCCAAAGACGGAGAGGCACGGGGTAGGGCGGTTAAGGGGAGGGAGAGGTTGAAGCAACCTCTAAACTTGCTCCTTGCCTGCAGGAACCATGCTCAAAGCAAGTAGATCATGGCCTGACGGACACCTCGAGGGTTTAACCAAGTTGCAGAGACGCAAATGGCACCCCAAATGGCACCCCCAGCGCATCGGGCCACTCAGGCTGAGCCAGGGACTGTTGCCGGGGTCGGATCAATGCTACCCACGCCGCCGGCTTCGGGAAGGATGGCGCGATCGGCAAATCCCGAGAACAGGAGCTTAGAACTTGGTGGGGCTTTAGGTCTATTGGGGATGAAGCCCTAAGGGGCCTCCCAGCTGCCCTCCCACCCAGCCAATGCTCTGCCTGGGCTTTCTCATAACAGCCAGTGTCTGGGGCCAAGCTCCGAACTTGCTCCCCGACGGCGCCTGGAGTAGAGGCGTTTTCCCATCCAACTCGCAGCCAAATGCCCTTTTGGAAAAGTCGGCCCCAAAGAAAACGGGATTACAGCACCAAGACCGGAGGGAAGGGGGAGGTGGCGCTGCCAAGCTTTACCTTTTCTCTTTATTCTGTTTTCGGGATTTGTGCAGGAGTCCGATGAGCACCACAGCAGCGCGGATCCCCGCCTTTCGGCAATGCATCCTCCCCGAGGGCTGTGACATCGCAAGGCCGCCGCGGGTGCCCGGCCGCGCCCTCGCCCGCCCGCCGCGCGCCCCCGCCGGCCCGGCTCCGCGCGCTCCGCGCCGCCTGCTCCTGGCCCCCGACTGCCAGCTTCGCATGGATCCCGCCCCGCCTAGGTGCGCCCCGGGGGTCAGGTGACTGGGCGCTCACTTCCCGGCGACCTTCAGCTTCTCCTCCGGTCCAGCCTGGCAGCAGCCGCCCCGCTCCCACAACGCGAGCATTTCTGAGGCTAGCTCCGGGCGCGGCCGGGACGGGCGGCTCTGGGGCTCCGGCTCAGACGCGCCGCCGGCGCCCGGACCCCGCCCTGGCCCCGCCTCCCGTGCTTGACCCGGGGGCGCCCAGGCAGCGGGAGGATCCCGTGGACTCCCTTGGAGCTGCGGGTCCGCTTCGCTAGGCGCTCTCGGGGTCTCGGTGCCCGCGTTTGCTCACTGCCCCGCGCCCGAACTCCAGCCTTTCTCTCGCCTCCCGCTCCCTGTCCCTTCCTCTGAGCCCTCGGGTCAGAGCTTCCTCTAGCCCGGCCAGGGCTTCCTCCCCAAGCAAAGGAGGCCGACACGCTTTCCTAGCCCGGCCCGCTGGGATACTTCTCCGATGCTGTCACTGCCTTTAAAACAGGGAGGCAAAAAAAAAAAAAAAAACATGCACCGAGAGGAAACGCGCGTCTTCAGTCCAAGCGAAACTGCCTTTGAAACTGCCTTTGCGCGTGGGCACCGCCGCCCCAGACACAGGCTGCGGGGCGGTGAGAGGGGCACCCCGCGCCAAGCACCCGCCCGCCCCGCCGGAGGCTCCCTGGTGTTTAGACTCTAGACTCAGAGGCTATCCCTCCCTTCCCTCTCCAGCCTCCCCATGTCCAGGAAAGGGCTGTGGTGTGGGATGGGGGTGGTTCACTCCCACCTCAGTGGGTGCCTTAGCGGGCTGGGGTCAGTCCCCCGGTTAGCATTTGCGTTCCTGGCCCTCGGAGTCTGACACAGCACAATGTCAACAGTCCATTTCCCAGCAGCTACACTTTGGCCTCCGGTCCCAGGTTGCCAGGGAGACACAGAGGGTGGGATGGGGTAACATCCTACCCCACCAGCATCCCCACGCTAGCGCTGGCCGCCGCACACACCCCCAAGCCGGTCCTTCCCCTGCCCCAGCGCACCGAGTGCAAGCTTCACCCTCACGCAAGTCAGGCCAGCTTGTGCGAAAAGGGCCCAGGCCTGGTCTCCGCTATAAGTGCGGGGTTCTCCTAAGGGCCCCTTCCATTTTCTGCCAGAAAGTCTAACCCCCTCTCACCGCCACACTGAGGGCTTCTCCTTCCAGGCCTCTAGGAAAGACCATCAGAGAGAGGGCTGGAGGGAACTGAAACAAGCCAAGCAGTCCATCTTTGAAAACAGGCCTGCTGTTGGGGCCAAAGAGGTCCCTGGGGCAATTTGCCGTATTATTGGTTGGTTGGTTGGTTTTTTCCTAAATACAGTCTGGTGTTCCAGCAAGCACAGACAATCCAGACGGGGACTACAGATAAATCCATGGGTCTGAGGCCTCAACCCCACCTCTCCTGTGAGCACAGCTTCTTGCTGGCATGGGAGTTCCGGGTGGAAGAGAGGGAGCACCAGGCTGGTGCCAAAATGTTCCTAGTTTATTTATGAAGCATCCATTAACAATGGCCTCACCCCCCTGAGGCTGCCTAAATGGTGGGGATCACACAGACTCCCATAGACATCTATTTATAGCCAGAGAGTGAGGGACCCAGGCCCCACCTCTGGGGCTGCAGCTAGGATAGCTGTCAGGACTACACCAGTAGTGACCAGAGAGTCAGTCTGGAAAAAGAATGGGGAAACGAATTTCCTCATTGAGAAAAGGGCAGAGCTCAGCACAGGCAGCCCAGGGCTTGTCCTGCCTCCAGCAGTACACAGAACTGATAGGTTTGCTGACTGACTACTTCAGTCAGATGTCAGCGAGGATGCTTAGCCCGTCCATAGGTCTAGCCCCAACAAGGGTATTGCATTCACACACTAGGGTAGGCTGCTTGTCTCAGGGCAAGGCCTGACTCCCTCCCAAATGGGTGGGTATGGGTAGCCCCACCCACCCCCAACTCTCTGGGAGATAATTTTTTTTTTTTTTTTTTTCTGGGAGATACTTTAGTTCAAGTGCATCGGTGGGTCACAGGACCACGTGAGATGAAGGTGAAAATTTTTTCCACCAAGCCGGAAACTATTCATTGTGGTTCTGGGGTCCCAAGCTCTCTCAGCTCCTCTATAACCACAAATGTTTCCAGCCCTAATGTGGTTAAAAACACAAGGTTACCCTCAAAAGACCTAACCTGAGCTGGTTCCTGGGGCCCTAAGAGGTTTCCTGGGGGTTGGAGAGCCCTTCCACACCCCACACAGGAAACCCCACAGCATAAGGGAACCCATTCATGGCAGAGAATGCAGTGGCCATCTATGCTAGACTTGCCCATTCCACCAGTATTTATTATACAATCAGGATGTATCCAGCTTTGTGCGAGAGACTAGGGTAAGAGAAGTGGAAGACCACCCTTGCCCAGAACAAACAGGGCCTAACACACACAAAACCACAAACCATCCCAACCCTACCTTGCTTGTGCAATGTGACCCAGCCACTGTTTACCAAAATTAGGCCATTCACATACCACCTTCACAAGTTTTTGTCTTAACACCATACAACTTGGTTATTTACTTATTTCTATTTTTTTAAAGATGTTTTTCATCATTTTTAGAGAGGAGGACTAGGAGGGAGGAAGAAAGGGAGAGAAACATCAATGTATGGTAGCCTTTCACCTGCATCCAGCTATGGACCTGGCTGGAGACCTGGCTTGCAACCTGATTATGTGCCCTGTCTGGGAATTGAATAAGCAACACTTTTTTAAAAAAGATTTTATTATTTTTATTCTTAAAGAGAGGGGAAGAGAAAGAGGCAGAAGGGGAGAGAGATATCAATGTATGGTTGCCTTTTTTCACCTGCCTCCAGCTACAGACCTAGCTGGAGACCTACCTGGCTTGCAACCTCATTATGTGCCCTGGCTGGGGAATCGAACCAGTGACCTTTGGGTCTGCGGTCCAGTGCCTATCCGCTGAGCCACCAGCCAGGGCTAGTTCTTTTTTTTTTTTTTTTTTTTTGTATTTATTCATTTCTAGAGAGAGGGAAAGCAAGGGAAAAAGAGAGGGAGAGAAACATCAATGTTTGAGAGAAACATTGATTGGTTGCCTCTCACACCAATCTCAAACCAACACCTGGTTGCCCAACCAGGGACCTGGCCTGAAACCAAGGCATATGCCCTGACTGGGAATTGAACCAGCAAGCTTTCCTTTCACAGGCATTCAACCCACTAAGCCATACCATCCAGGGCATACTTCTTTTTATTTCATTAAATCAACTCATTCTTTATTTAGTTTTAAAAGGAAACAGTGTTATTACCCTAAATGAGAAATTCATTATCACTTGTTATTCACACCATGAAAACAAATACAAATATCTTAAAATTTAGCTCAATACTGAAGATTCTGAAGGTGCCTGAGGCACCTTCATTAAAAGAGAATAGCCAAGTGTTAGGTGTTAGCCACATACGGCTTGCACCAAACAAAAACACTGTCCTTGAAGAAATCATAAAATTTGAAAGAGAACAGCAGGGAACAATGTTCACATTACTGATTCTAAGATCTTCTAAGGCCTCACCCATGGATCTCTTTGGGGTGGGCTGAGAAGGCTGGACCTGTCCAGTCCACAGGGAGTCGGGTCAGTGAGGACTGTCAGAGAAGAGGTCTTCTCCCAGATCCCAACCCACCCAAGAGAGCTTATCCCCAGCAGCATCCCAGTTCACAGGACCTCAAAGGCCCATGTTAGTCCCCCTCCCTCAAGCCGCAGTCTCTGAGAACAAAGTGCCAGGCAGCTGCCTGCCAGGATCTCTGCCCCAATCTGAGGAAACCCAAAGGCTTAGTGAGCCTGGTTTAGGAGGGGAAGTGGAGGGGGACAGGGAAATTAATCATGAACACAGGACCCAGCTGCACAGCCCGGTCCTAAGGGGCCAGTGGGGTGAGACAGGCAGACACGCATGCTTGATCCTGAAGAAAAGGGCCTTCTGTGCCTGGGAACCCGCTCCAGGAGACACATTCGTGAACCAGGAGTCAGCCTACTGCTGGAGCCTACGTCTCAGACAGAGCCTGGGGCCAGAGTTCCCTCCGTGCTTCACGCCACTTCTGATTCCCACGGCCTCTACTACCGCCCTACTGAATGAATTGGGGCCAGAGATGTGGGGCCAGAGGGGCTTTGGAGCCACAGGTTGGGGCTTTCAGGAAATCAGGTATCTTCAGAGGCCTTACCCTCCCCTTCTGCAGGAAGTTCGCCGACAGCCATCCATAAATCACACAAACTTTGGAGCAATTCAAGAGTTATAAAGGTACACCATTAGACCTGCTCAGAACAGGCATGCACCCCGGCTCTCCTTTGCCTTCGGAGGTGCACCCATACACACACCAGCTGGGAGAAATCACTCAGAAGGCCCCCTCACCTCTCACTTCTGCAGAGCGCTCACACCTGGGCTTATGACGGCCATTCGCGCGTGGCCGGTGCATCAGCGCCCCCTGCCGGGCCACATTACAGTTGTATTTCTGGAATACCACCGTAAGAGGGAAAGAAGAAAGAAAAGGGGGGAGAGGGAGGGACAGCGAGACAGGAAGGGGGTGGGTAAGGGAAACACTGAGAAGGTCATTTGAGGTAAGGGAAGCAGTTTCTATTTTGGAAGGAGACAGAGCAGAGACAGGAGTCTTTGCCAACGTGTTGACTCTCTCAGTTCCTAACCTCCTCTCTCAGAGCCCATGACCACCCCAAAGGAGTCCATGCCACAACAGGGTCCTGCAATGACGACAACAGACCACGCCCAGGCCGGGCTGGGAGGCCCAAAAGCCAAGCTTGGGAACCATGGCTCAGCTGTGCTTTCCTGGAGCCACACATGTCACACTGAATTAAAGCTCTGGCAAGAAACTGGCTCAGATTTTGGAAACAGATCTTGGTGACTCGTGTGGCATTTCCGAGCTCTGAGGAAAGGAAGCCATGCCCGGAGGAAACCCACAGATCCCACTCAAGGACAGGCATCCAGCCTGTGGACTGCGCTTCCTTCAGCACCCTGAGCCTGAAATGCATGTCAGTCCAAACTTGGGTTACAAACCGGAGGCTGGAGGAGGAAGCAAAGGCTTCTTCATCTACTTCTTGGGTTTTTAAAGTATTTCTTTTTGGTTAATTTATGGAATATTGAATCCATGGACCTAAACAGCATGACTACCATTTTTACCATAGTAGAGGATTCAAAAGGATTTTTCTGAGTGTGAAATTTCTGGTGAACATGAAGAAATGAACTTAGCACGGAGGCTGCCCCCCGGGTTACTGCAGGGAACCGAGAGCCAACGATGCGCAGGGCTGGGTGGCCAGAAGCAGGCTCTCGCACCCAGCGTCCACCGGCCCCCACCTCACTGATTACCAAACCTCCCCAGCTGCTGCTGCCACCAAAGTCACTTCCAGCTCTAGGGTTTCTGGGGCTGAGTGGAAAAGTGGGGAGGGAAGCTGTCTTTCCATGATATTAGCAACATTGCTTAGCAACATCTTTCAAAGCAAGAACCAGCAGACTCTCCAAAAATCCATTCTGCTTGGCTCTACCAAAAAACAAAAACAAACAAGAAAAATAAAAACAAACAAACAAAAAAGAGTGTTTTTTTATACATGTAGGATTGATATACTATTTTATACACCCAGTAATGCCTTCTGGCCTGTGTGCCCAGCTTCCTGGGGAGATGATGTATTATACCTAAATGACAGTTCCAGACAACAGAGCTTTAAGTAGCAAAACTTTCGCTTGCTTGCTTTATTGCAATGACCTTGGTTACACATTCCTCTAAAATGTCTTCTATACTTTTGTCCTTTATAAAGAGAGGTTTAATGTAACCTTTTCCTGGTGATTTTGAGCCATTATTATCAATACCACCTAGTGTACTGAGCTAAAACTCAGTTATGCACTAACAGGCTTTTAAAGTGAGGACCCAATTGTCCCTCCACCTAATGGCTTCCATCAGCTGTATACAAAAATACTAGTGAGGGAATAAAAAATGAAAAGACCCTGCAGTCAGGCAAGCCTGGGCTAGAATTCCATCTCTAGCTTTTACTACCTGTATGGCCTTGGGCTGGAAATTTAACCTATCTGAGCCTCAGTTTTATCATCTATAGAGTGGGGGTAACAACAGTGCCAACCTTGTAGGGTTCTTTTGAGGACTAAATGAGCAAGCATGGGCCACACAAAGACTTATATGAAAGTGTTCATAGATGTATCCAAGAGACAGCCCATCACCACACCATGGGCTGCCACTCTGCAACAGAAAGGAACAAAATACTGACACGTGCAACAACATGGCTAAATTTCAAAAATATGCTGAGTGACAGAAGCTGGGTGTGAAATATACTTACTGAACCATTCTATTTATACAAAGTTCTAAAACAGACCATCTAAGGTACAAAAAAATGAGAACAACGGTTGTCTCTAGGGGTGGAGGATTTTCTGGAGGAATGGAAGAAAATGTTCTATGTCAGGACAAGATGGTGCCAACCATTTATCCAAATTGTATAATGAAGATTTATGTATTTCAATATATGTAAATTTTACCTAAAAAGAACTGGAACTAATAATAGTAATAAACTAGAGTGGGATGTGGAGTGGGTAGAGGGATAGATGAAGCAAGAAACAGAATGTTGATAATTGGAGGGGGTCGTGATACTGTTTTATTTATTTTGTATATGCTGGACATTTTCCATAATAAAAAGTAAAGGAACATGTTCACAGTAGAGAAAAATGTCAACAGGAATTTCCTCTGGAATTACACTTTCTATTATTCTTTGTATTTTTCTTCTTTTCACAAATATTTTAAGGACTACCAGTTAACTTTGTAAACAAGTCAAAAGGCGGATACTATCCTTAAGCAAATGAGAACGCCTGTGAAGACACCTGGCAGGTCCTCTTGAAGAGGCCTTTCTCTGTGCTGTTTGGAATACTTGCTCACAGTGACTGCTCACTTGGCACCAAATAACGGAGATTGACAAAAATCAGAAGCAGCTCAGGGGCTTTCTGACCCCAATGTTAAAACCCCTTTGGCTCTCCATTTTCCTTCTGACGTGCATTTGTTGGCTGCATAAAAGAGTTCTGGACAGACAGCTCACAGGTCCATCACTAACAATTTGGAGGCATTGAAGATCCCCTTTCTCTCTCTTTTTTAAAAAAGATTTTATTTACGTATTTTTATAGAGAGGGGTAACAGAAAGAGGAGAGAAACATCGATGTGTAGTTGCCTCTCACCTGCCCCCAACTGGGGACCTGGCCTGCAATCCAGGCAAGTGCTCTGACTGGGAATCCAACTGGTGACCCTTTGGTTCACAGGCTGAAGTTCAATCCACTGAGCCACACCAGCCAGGGCTAAAGATCCCTTTTCTCAATCGTGGCTCTGGCTGCTACATCTGGATCAGCTTGAAAGACTACCTGGACCCATGCACAGTTGAGGAGCTGCTCGTTTATTGCCACTTCCTGGGCTGGCAAGTCCTACACTTGGAAGGAGCCTGGCTGGTTCCGCCTCCCCTTTTCGGATAAGCCCCTCCACCTAAAAGTTGCCACGTATCGATTGATTGTCTCAGGTACTAGTGGAGCAGGAGCAGTACTTGATAAAGAAGCACATGAAGGACTCGGAGAGGCCTGACTCCCCAGCAGCACCAGCCAATCACATGCTCAGAGGGTTCCAGACATCAGCCTCCGGTCCAGAAGGCTGTGGTGTTGACTAGCGTCTGTAACAGAACAACAGTGGCTCCTCCAGAAGCAGGCTTATCTGGCCCAGTCATCAGTCATCACCCTCAAGCTGCCCCTCTGTCACTTTTGGGAGCTTGCTTCTTTTTCTTCTTCGCTAGCTATTGTGGTGGTGTTTAGTGATTTTAGGAGGATTGGGGTGGGAAAGCCTATAAGAATAAAAGGAGCTCTGGGTAAGTTTATTTTGTATCCTGTATCCAATACATTCCATATTCTCCTAAAAATATTTTTTAAAGAGTTTTGAGAAAAACTGAGGTGCTGCTGTGTATGAATTGTTTACTGACACCCAGACACCCAGGGTGTGATCTAAGGTTTCGGTGGCCAGTACAGTGTTATTTATTCCCAGCTCACTTGAGTGAGTGTGTGTGTGTGTGTGTGTGTGTGTGTGTGTGACCATGCTGAGCACATTGTTCACAAGCCTAGTCAACCAGAACATTCAAAAGCCCCTATCTACCTGATAAATTCCATCCCCCACCCCCGCCCTCATGGGAACTAATCTTTTGCTTCTCTGGGTCCCTAAAGAAATCTGGGTCGGATACTCCTTTCCAGAGAAAATTGCTCCTATTGGTGGGTGGAATCAAAGCCTTTCTGCTTAGCCCCAAGGAGTTTCCTTCACAATTTTTACAATGGACTCTGTACTTGTTATGTATTAATGGCTCTTTCCCACCCTGACATTAAGTCTTTTCAGCCTTCAAGGCAAACAGGAAGCTTATCGATGGTGTGGACACAAACTCCCAGCTCTGAGCCTCCTGCTGAGCAACTGTGTGTCTGCAATGGGCAGGCTTTTCACCAGCTCTGCTTTCTGGGACCTTCCCACCCTTTCAACCAGGAAAAGTTCTTCCAGCTGTCTAGCCTGCATCACTCTTGCTGTAATCTAAGCTCTCTTTGGTGAGCAACTCAGAACTCCAAGTCCCAGAGCAGCTTCAGAAAGCCTAAGCCCCCAAACTTGCTTCCATCCATTTCCTATTCTGCCCCAGACCCCCTCACTCCATCACAAAGCAGAATAGGAGCATCATGGGCCACAGCGAATAACCAAAGAGCAAGAGTTTCCCAATTATCTCTTTTTTCTTTTTTTATTGTTGTTATGTTACATTCATCTCTCCTTCTTCTTAATATATTAGGGTAGCTTCAAGGTTATGGGGAACTGGGCTCAGCAGCCAGCTGTGTGTAAACACCATCTATCAAAACTGTCGTGGCTGAGACAGAGGACATGTGGAGGTGTTATAAGATGGTCCCCAGGCAAGGCCAGCCAGCAGTGACATTCAAGCGGCCCTGTATCAGTTATTGTTCAATTTGTGCCCAGGAGAAGGAAGGAGTCATGGGGGCCAGTTCAAGGCCTTTACTAAGGGATGTTCAAGCAGGCACCTGAGTCCAAGTGGACTGCAGCCCCAAGGAAAGGGATAGATGGACTTCTGAGGGTGAGGAGCAAACCCTGAGGGAGATGGGTCATCCTGCTGGTTGGCTCCAGAGCTTAGAGTACAGGAATTTGCAAAAGAACAATGTGGTCTGATTAGGGATGGCTGTGGGGGAGACTTAGTCCTTATTTCTGGGAAATGATTAAGGGAGAGGGGAAGGGGCACCTGGGATGTAATTAGTTCTCAGCAGGACGTCAGCAGCTATGCCTTAGTCACCTGTTAATGGAAAACTTTGTGATAGAGTGCATGGCAGGTTTTGCAGACCCTCTTTGTTTCAGCACAGGTGGTGGCTCAGGCCCTGCATGACTGCAGGCCACAGTTCCCAAGAACATGGTGACCCCTGGACATAGCCTGTTTGTTGTGCAAGGCCTGACTCAGGTGGCAGGTCATGAGGCAGGCAACATGGGGTCTCTGGCTCTAACAGTTATGAGAACACTTTCTTTACAATGTTGGCCAAGCAAAGGCCCTGCCTTTGGGAACCTGGAGCAGACACAGTCTCAATCCACTGGCACCAAAGGGCAGTGGGATGCTGGACAGAAGTACAGGCACGGAACCAATTTCCCAAGGGGAAATGAGCCAAGCTGCTTTCTCAGCTGCTGACCTGTCCCTAAAAAACGTGCCCTCCCCAGAGACGACTTCCTTGACCACTCACCTAGACCTAAAGCACATCCCCTTGGTTATTCTATACCCAACCTTTGGTTGGCTTCCTTTGTGACAAGTATTCTAGTTTGGGGGTAGGGGTAAGGAGGGTTGGTTGCTTGTTCATTGATTTGTGTTTGCTTCTTCTTATTGTTGTTGTTTTGGTCTGTTTGCCCCAGTGGAATGTAAACTTCATGGGAGGCAGACCCATGTATATCTTAGAAGCCACTACCACCCCCACACATACCACCCAGGGCTCAGAATAGCATCTGACACACTCTAGCCCTCCATAAATATTGTTGAAAGTGAGCGGGAAGGAGAAAGGAGGAAGTGAGGAGGGGTGTCCCACCCCCAGGAGAATCATATGTCCTGGAGCCTGAGCTTACTAGGTTCCAGAAAATCTTTCCCAGGCTCTTGACTTGACGGCACTGGGTTGGACAGAGGATAACGCTATCCTGAGGAAGGAAACCTCCCTTCCAGCCCTCTCACAGGGGCCAAAACTCAGACAGGGTGGCTAAAGGAAGCCACACACCAAGCTGACGACGCTGTCCGAAGAAACGTCAAAGCAGCACATCCAACTCCAAGGCCCCTCTTAGGGCACCTAAAAGTGCCCCCAGCTATTAGACAACCCTGGGGAGGGCAGACTCCAAAACTACTGCATTTCCTGCCAACCCTAGAAGTGTTTCAAGTACTTTGAGGAAAATGATGTAGTGTAACTTACTTTGTACCCAAGGGTGGGTGGCCAACCCCTACCTGTTACCCAAGCATGGAGCCCAGAATCAGACTAGGTCTGACTAGCTGCTGACCTAGACAGGTCCCTGCTCTCAGCTATAAACAGGACAAGGACACTAAGACCACCTGGGTTTCAGAGTAAACATTTGTGAAGGACCTTTCTGACCTTGAGCTTGTAGGCAGGTTTGAGACCTGGACCCGTTCAGTTCAGAGGCCATCTGCACAGGGTGCTACCACAGCCCACCCCCAGCCCCTCCCCAGGTCTGGGAGCTGGCCCATTAGGAATGCTACAGGGTTGGGAAGGCTGGTGGGATGGGGGGCAGGAGGCGGTCATGCCCTGGGAGTCCTCACATCCATCGGGGAAGGGAGGCGCATACCTTCCTGGCTGTCTGGAACTTCCCAGGGGCCACATATGTCACTGCCTTAAGGGGACTTCAGGAACAGACCATGGTGAGCCTGAGACCTATGCATTTTCCCAGCCCATTGCCTCAATATCAACCTGCCTCCAGAGTTTCTTTAACACCTATCCTTCAAAGATGGAATCCTTAATTTTTTTAATGTCTGCTTTATTTATTTTGTTTTTTTATCTTTGACATTTTTTCATTGCTTTTAGAGAGAGGGGAAGGGAGAGAGAGAAACATCAATGGGAGACAGCAGCATCAACTAGTTGCCTCCCATACGCCCTGGACTGGGGTTGACACAACCTTTCGATTATGGGACAATGCTCCAACCAACCGAGCCACACTGGCCAAAGCAAATCAAATATCTGCTTTATTTACTTACTTAATTTACTTATTGACTGAATAGTACTTACCTCTAGCTACTTAATATTTTTCTTCAAATCAACTCTTTAAAAATACTTTGTGTTAATATCATAAATGAATAGAATTATTTCCCAAAAATAAGGTAACTATAAAATAAAATATAACAGCCCTGGCTGTTGGCACAGTGGATAAGACACCAGCCTTTGAACCCAAAGGTCGCTGGTTCAATTCCCAGTCAGGGCATATAACCAGGTTGCAAGCCAGACTTCTAGCCAGGTCCCCAGATGGAGGCAGGTGAAAAGCAACCATACATTGATGTCTCTCTCCCTCTCCGCTTCTCTCCCTTCCTCTCTCTCTAAAAATAAATAAATAGAATTTCTTTAAATAAAATTAAATTAAAATTAAAAATAAATAGAATAAATGCCACACTCCTTGAGTGTGGGCTGTGCATAATGACTTCCTTCCCAAGAGAACAGTATGAGCCAGGAGGAATAAAGAAAAACTTTCCAATGGAGAAATTTGACAAATGCTGCCTTAGTAGGGTGACCGAGACCAATGGTCTTATCAGTGGTGATAAGTCATATTGCTAGCATGTACTACTGTTGCTATTATGTGATGACAATGGCACTTGATCATTGTGGTCTTCTTGCCAAAACCCCATACGTAAGCCCAGTCTAATCATCAAAGAAACATCAGCATCAGACAAATCCCATTTGAGGGGCATCCTGTCATCTACCTGACCAGCACTCCTCCAAACTGTCACAAATTCATCAAAATCAAGCAAAGGCTGAGCAAGTACTGTGGCCAAGAGGAACCTAAGGAGATGTCAGAACAAAATACATGGCAACCCCAGGGATCCTAGGGCAGAAAAAGGACCTTAGAGGGAAACTAAGAAAACCAGGAGAAAACTATGAACTTTAGTTAATAAGGTCAATATCAGTTCACCAGTTATAGCCACAATGTACCACACTGATCCAAGCTGTTCTAACAGGGGAACTGGCTTACAGGGTATATGTCACTATCATCGCAAATTTTCTGCAGATATAAAACCATCCTTAAACAATTGTCTACTTTGTAAAAAGTAACTATAAAGAAAATGAGCCCTGGCTGGTAACACAGAGAATAAGGCGCTGGCCTGCAAACCTAAAGGTAGCTGGTTCGATTCCCAATCAGGGCACATAACCAGGTTGCAAGCCAGGCCTCCAGCCAGGTCCCCAGCTGGGGGCAGGTGAAAGGCAACTATACATTGATATCTCTCTTCCTTCCCCTCTAAGGATAATAAATAAAATCTTTTTTAATTAATTAATTTTTAAAAAGAAAATGAAACAATGATATTGTGTTCCAACTAGCTCAATGCTGTTGCCTGCCCAAGTCCCTGAGCCTGGGACCCACTCTTTATTAATAAGGACTATTAGCCAATGTTACAGAGGTATTGAAGACATGAACTACTGAGATTGTCTTCTTGAGTTGTAAGGAGCATTGAAAGAGAACTGAAAAGGGAATGAATGGCTTTTTCTCTGGTGATCAAGGTCAAGCAATGTGGGGTCCTTGTACCATGTAATGTCACCTTCCCAGTTCCCATATGGGATCATTGTGCCAGCCCATGGATTTTCACTTTCTTTCCTTTCTCATCAGAAGCTCAGAAAATGAGCAAAGGATTCAAATGGTCCGTTTGTGGAACACTGCTCTGCCCCATTCCATAGTCACCTGTGGAGGAATCTCTGTCCCCATTCTGAGAGGTCCATGGCCTGGTATAGGTCACCATCCCACCTGTGGGAGGAGCAGCTCTGAGGGCAGAAGAAGCACCCAGAGGGTAACAAGCACCACCCCCTAGGATGACATTGTACAGTTGTAAGCACTTTCACACCTATTACTCCACTGAAAACTCACAGCTCTGTAAGGAAGGGATAGAAATAGCATTCCCATTTGCTAGATGAGTAAACTGAGGCCCAGAGGTTAACTCTTCTGCCAAGGATCACACAGCTACTAAGAATCCAAGATCTAGACACAAAGGTTCCCTGTAGACCCTAACTCCTACAGAATCCAGAATGAAGGGGGCTGGAGAGCTCAGAAGATGAGGAGATACCCTGCCCAATCAGAGGCTCCCTGCACCTGTCACCAGATGAGGTGGAGTCTACCTTTCTGCGTGCCCCATACTTGGGCCCCCTCTTCTGGTTGACAGGTCTTCGTTCTCCCTTGGGGAATACCCTGACATCACTGTTGGGTTTTGCGGTTCAGAGGGGACTGTCCCTCCCTCAACCTACCTATCTGAGCTCTAGGGTGGGTGTAGCACTTGCTTCAGGGATGGGCATATAAACCTACTGGTCCAAACAGGATGAACACCTGAATTTCTATTGGCATTGTTGAAAGAAGCTTACTTCTCTGGGGGTTTCCAGAGTCCACAGCTGTCTTACAAGAGAACATTTGCTGGGAATGAAGTGAACATGGAGGAAAGCCTAGCTGGAGGAAAGCCTAGCCAAAAGGAAGGGACAAACACTGTCTAATGATGTTTTCTGACCCACCTTGATCCAGCCATTCCTGAGGACCCATTTCTTAAATGTATCAATGTTCTCTTGGATTTGTTTTTTCTTGTGGTGTCTTTTATTTTTCTTGAGCCCTTTTGAGTTAGATTTCTGTCACTAGTGATCCAGTTAATGAACACACCAGATTTCTACGCAGCAGGCAAGAAAACACATGAAAGAGCAAAACAGCAACTTGAGACAAATCAGCAAGCCAATGTTCCCTCACCACTAGGGCATCCCCTGAAGGGGACTATGGAGAAGGCTTCCCAGGAAGAGCCCCTAGAGCTGCTTCCTCAGCACCAAAAAGACTCAGCTGCACGAACCTACCCCATGAGTGACAACCTTGGAGGATAGTCCTCCTGACCCTGCAGGCAGGGTGGCACAAATCTGACCCAGCAGACAAAGCAAGAATTTCTCCCTTCCCCTTTGTTGTCAGCATGTAGGTCACTCGTTTCATCTTTCTGCAGTAAAATCAAGGACTATTCAAGGAAAACGCTGGAAAGAAAAAGGAACATTCAGACAAATCCCACATGTGGGACATTCTACAAGACAATTTTGCCAGGTCTGCTGTTCTGTATTTAAAGAGACTGAAGAGCCCTGGCTGGCTTAGCTCAGTTGGTTGGTCATCATTCTGCAAACCAAAAGGTCACCGGTTAGATTCCAGGCCAGGGCATGTGCCGGAGCTGCAGGCCTGGTCCCTAGTTGTGGCACATGTGAGAGGTAACCAACCAATGTTTCTTACACATTGATGTTCCTCTCCCTCTCTTTCTCTCTACCCTCCCCTCTCTCTAAAAATAAATGAATAAATTCTTAAAAAATAAAAAGAGACTAAAGAGATGTGACAACTAAATGCAATGAGTGACCATTAATAAAGTCAGTAATATAAGCTAATAATCCATATTTAAATTTGGAGAACATCTGAATATGGAATGTATATTAAGTGACAATATTAAATTAATATTTCCTTGTATGTGATAATAGTATTGCAGTTATGTCAGAAAATGATGTTATTTTTGATAGACACCTGCTGACGTATTTAGTTGGGAAGCATCATGATGTCTACAACTTACTTTCTCTATTTTACTATCAGTATACAGAGAAAGAGCAACTGCAGCAAATCTTAGTAAGTGGAGACTCTGGGTGAATGCAGATGCTCATTGTACTATTCTCATTTTTGCATAGGTTTGTAATTTTCAAAATAAAAACTTGGATAAGAAGCACATCACCTTTGGGTGTACCTCCCCACAAACCTGCACATACAAATACATACCTATATGCACGTGTGCAGTGATCATACATGTACATGCATGCATGCATGCATGCATCCTGCACCACAGCGGACCAGTGTGCAAACAACCCTGGGCCAGAGTCAGCAGAACCAGCTCCTGGAGCAGATCTGTCCTCTCATTATCTGTACATCCCTCTCCTAGTCTCTTTTCTGGGCTGAAAGATGAGGGCTGAAGCATCGATATGCACCCATGAGATACGGTGTGGGCATGTAGGTGGCTGGAACAGTATAGTGAAGGGGTTAAGAACTGAAGGCAGAGACTTAGAAGACATGGTCCTTTCTATCTTAAAGTCCTTTCTGAGGAGGTGGATATAGATGACAGAAACTATTTCCAAGGTCACTCCCTACCTACCCAACTGCCCATTTCTAAGCCTCTCAGGGACCAAGTCCTTAAAAGTTGACCTTGGGTTTGAAATTGGGAAGTAGCCCTTCTGGATTCGCCCAGTGAGACTCAGCCTCTCCGTTTGATCAGCAAATGAAATGCATTTGGCCTCCAAGCTGTGGCTTCCCCAAAAGATGCCCAGGGCAGAGCCTGTGACTTAGGAACCGTGAAAAGCCAAAGTCAGCTGCCCTGAACTTGGCTGGAGAAGTCAGTGCATTCAGTCTCATAATCAACTCCAGTCAGTGAAGCTCTCTGGATTCCTGGGGCTTCTGAAAAGGGAGAGGTTAAGGATATTCTCGGGAAGAACCATCCTGTCGAGATCCCAGGAGAGTGCAGAGCTTCAGAGAGCAACAGCCACTGACTTCAGAGGGCTGTGCTGGAGTGGGCAGAGGATGTGCAGGCAATGACCAGCTGGAGGAACCCGGAGGATGAGAAACCAGAGACATAAAATCACAACAAAGAGATAGGATGTTTCCCTAGCAAAGTGTTCACATCTACTAGTGGTGGGTATAGAAACTGGACGGCATTTTGACAGCATTATTAAAATAAACAGTCACCTACCCTATCACCCAGCAATATCACTTCTAAGATTTACCCAAACCTGGAGAAACACATGTATGTGTGTAGAGACGAGTATGAGAATATTCAGGAAAGTACTTTCTCTAAGAGTAAAACATACCAGAAACAAACATTTAAACAGGAAACAGATAACCAAATGGGATATATTCATAAGCCACGTACTATACAATTATTGGAAAGAATGGGCTAAGTCTATACATATGGATATCTATAGTTACTTAAGATGCATGTAAAAATATTGTTTAAGTAGCTTGAAAAATACGTACCAAACACTAAACAGGGGCTACCCTGGGGAGGACAGGGAGCACTGCCAACACAGGAGACCTCCCGCCTGGCAAGTAGATTTAAGAGACCAAGCTCTTAACCGCTGTGCTCAACCAACAGCCCTTACCCTCACTGATGACCGCCCCAGAGGGCGGCACCAGGCTGCGCCAGCTCAGTCTCCACTGAGAAGTTACTCAAAGGCATGTCCTAAGCATGGGGTGGGGTAGATCCTTTCCCCATAAAAGTAAAAATGACCATTTCATGACAGTCCCTACGGTGAGCTCTTCTGCTGTTTCCTGCCCTGTGTTCTCCTATGAGTCCTTCTTGCTCAGTGCTCAGTTAAAGCCCCAGGTGCACAATCAGGATTGTTGGGAAGCCAGAGCTGATATGCAGGAGCGTCTGGGGGTAAGCAGAGTGTGGCACTGGGAGGCAGACCCAAGGAACCAGGGAGTGAGCGGTCCCCAGCAGTATTCTCTGCTAATTGGGGTCACTATGAGCACCCTGGCCTTTCAGGGAGAAACCCCAGGAAGAGCAGTACTCCCTGAGTAGCCCCTGTTTAGTTTTTGGTATGTATTTTTCAATACTTAAATACAAAACTTATTGTTTAAGTTCAATACTTAAACAATATTTTTACATGCATCTTAAGTAACTATAGATGTCCATATATATAGACTTACCCCATTCTTTCCAACCCCAGGAACAGTGGTTATCTCAACAGGGATAAGACACAGTATCTTCCTGACCCTAATTCACCCCCATCTGAGCTTCATCAGGAAAGCAAGTAGTTGATCTTGAAGACAGGAACCACTGCACCAGGGAGCAAGGGGAGAGGGACGGGGCGGGACTGAGAAAGAATAAGACCTACAGCAGAGAGGGGAGACACATATACCCAATGTTGGGGAGGGAAGAATCACCACTAGAGGGGAACTGAGCAAAGAAACACTGAAAACGACACAACACAGGGAGCCAAACAGTCAGGAAACTGTCACCGTCTCTTCTGGCCCTGGCCAGGGCTCCCACAAGCATTGTCCCAGTGTCCCCAGAGGGCAGGAGCACATATCTGCAAGTTACAAACCTGAGGTCCAAGCACCTCCTCTTCATGGCACCTGGACAGCATCCCAGAGCCCCAGAGAGGACAATCCTGAGCTAACAGTTCCACCTGCTGGCACAGGGGAGAACTGTCCATGTTCCCATCTTGCCCATTACCTGGCAATCTCCCATCCACCTCCCACCTCTCCTTCTTCTTCATCTTCACACCTGCTGAGCCTGTTCTGGACTCTAGACCTTTGTATCCTCACAGTCAGCTCCTTCTTTTCCTTCAGGTCTACCTGAATGTTACCTCTACGGAGAGGCTGTTTTGACCACCCACCTAAAGTAGCCCCCTCTACCCTGCCCCCTATCACTTCACTGTTCTGCTTCCTTCCTGGGCCTGGGCATTATCTGAGATCACCTGGGTTCTTCATTCTGCTCCTGTCTATCTCCCCCATTAGAAAGTATCACAAGGCCCCACTGGGTCTAAATGGTCACTTCTGTATGACTTGCACTCAGAACAGGTGTTGGCAATGAGCACCTTTGAATAAATTAATTGTACCATATTCATTCAGCTAAGCTCTTCTGAGCTCAAGAATCCACTGCAGCCCTGACTGGTGTGGCTCAGTGAAGTGAGTGCGGGCCTATGAACCAGAGGGTCACGGGTTTGATTCCCAGTTGGGGCCCATGCCTGGGTTGCAGGCCAGGTTCCCAGTTGGAGCACATGAGAGGCAACCAAACACTGATGTTTCTTTCCCTCTCTTTCTCCCTCCCTTCCCCTCTCTAAAAATAAAAAAGTATTTTATTTTTTACTTTAAAAAATAAAAAGAATCCAACTGCAGACTCCACAGGGACAAACTGAAAGCCCTTCAAACTTACCTACTGCAGGGCCAACTTCATTATCTTCCCCCGTAGACTGGATTTTCCTCCCACACTCCCAGTGACCCATGTGACAACTTTTCACATCCTCTGGGCACAAAACCCCAGTTTCTACAGGACTCCTTTCACACTCCTCACATGGATCAGACACTGCATCTGAAGGCTCCACCTTCACATAGCCCTGGCCTATCCCCTGCTCCGGCCCCATGCCCACCTTTAGGGTCCTGGGCAGCAACAGTTTCTTCTCCTCCCTAACCCACCCCAAGAACTCCCAAAGTCCCTTAGAGACAGGGAGGTCCCACTCCACCCTCCCAAGGCACCCCTCACCTCCTTAGCACCACATCCAAGATTCCCTGAGCAGACTCCACACTTGCCTTAGTACCTGACTCAGTTTCTCAAACAACTCCATACGTTTTCCTACCCTGTGCCTTTGCCCCTGATATTCCCTCAGTGTAAAATGCTCCCTGCAGCCTTTCCCTCTTACAATATTTCTTTTCAGCCTTTAAATGCCTCTTTCAGGAAGCTTTCCCTGATTGCAACAGGAAGAATTCACTGCTCACCCCATATCTCTACTGGAATTGGTTGTTAAATGCCTGTGTCCTCCAGAGACTGAGTTCTCTAGGCAAAGGGACCAAGCCACTTTCAGTGTCTTCAGTAACAGCTACAGTCATGAGCACTAAGGACTTAGGGAAGCGTATGTCATGTGTGAGCTCATTTAACCCTCAAATGTCCCTATAAGGTGAGGAGTCACATCGTCTTCACTTCCTGGGGCATGGAACAGAAGTTCAGAGAGGTTCAGGGGTTTGTCCAAGAAACATTAGTGAGTGGCAGAGCCAGGATCCCCAACACCTAAAACAGTGCCTGGCAAAGGTAGGTAGGTGCCCAATGAATATTCTTTGTTAAGCAAACACCTTCATTTCTCTTGCATCAGACCTTGGTGTTCACAGCTCAAGTATATGAACATCCACCTTAGCTGGTGTGGCTCGGAAGATTAAGCTCCAGCCTGAAAACTGAGGGGTCACTGGTTAGATTTCTAGTCACAGCACACGCCTGGGTTTCAGGCCAGGTCCCCAGTTATGGGTATGCAAGAGGCAAACACACATTGGTGTTTCTCTTCCTCTCTTAAAAGGAAAAAAGGAAAGAAAGAAAGCTATGAATATGTTGTGTTCTTGCTTTCTCTATTCCAGTTCTGATCCAGTTATATTTGCAGTTTCTCCTTTCTTCCTCTCTCTCCCATCCAAACTGTGAGCTCAAAACGCCCCTGCTGTGACAGGTGAGAGAAATACTTGTGATAAACCTATGTTCAAAAAGGGAGGGGAACCCTGGCCATCAAGGTTCAGTTGGTTGGCACCCTGGCCATTGAGACTCAGTTGGTTGGCACATCTTCCTATAGACATCCAGGTCAGGGCACAGACCCAGGTTTCAACTTCGCTCCCTGGTTGAGATGTGTATGAGAAGGCAACCGATCCATCCATGTTTCTCTCTCACATAGATGTTTTTCTGTCACATTAATGTTTCTCTCTATCTATCTAGCTATCTAGCTGGCTATCTAGCTGGCTAGCTCTATCTCTATCTCTTTCTCAGCAATGAAAAAAATGTCCTCAGGTGAGGATGATAAATAAACGGGGTAGGCCATGATCAGTTTTTAGGTGAAACTTGACACTGGACAGAGGCATCCTTCAAAGATTTCAAATGTTCTTTTCAGAATGGCCACAGGCATCTCCACTCACCTCCTCTCTCTCTTCTTAGCCAAACCTCTTTACTTCTGCTCGGTCAACAATTCGTGACCAAATACACTATTTCCCATTAATTTTGTTGTTTCCTCATTCAGTTTAATTGGTAATTGCTCTAGCATTGTTTTTGTCCTCTTTCCAGCTACTTTACATGTTACACAAACATTCAGGAACAGGGCCACTCCTTTGGACCTTGACTCGATGGATATGTGATCTGTGTGTTTTGGGCGGCTAACCCAGAGGGGAGCATGCGCTGCACAGCCCCTCAGGAGGTAGCGCTCAGCCTACATCATTCTGTATGCTCAAGGCCCCGCCGCAGCAGGCACAGCAACACATTCTTTTTTTTTTTTTTTTTTTAAAGATTTTATTTATTATTTCCAGAGAGAGGGGGAAGGGAAAGAGACAGAGAGGGAGAGAGACATCAATGTATGGTTGCCTTTCACCTGCCTCCAGCTACAGACCTGGCTGGAGACCTGGCTTGCAACCTGGTTATGTTGCCCTAGCTGGGAATCGAACCAGCGACCTTTGGGTTCACAGGACAGCAGCACATTCTTAATGCCTCCACTTGAATAGGAGTGAATTGTGAGACACCAAGATGGGTTGGTTTTTTTAAAGATTTTATTTATTATTTTTAGAGAGAGGGGAAGGGAGGGAGGCACAGAGGGAGAGAGACATCAATGTCTGGTTGCCTTTCACCTGCCTCCAGCTACAGGCCTGGCTGGAGACCTGGTTTGCAACCTGGTTATGTGCCCTGGCTGGGGAATTGAACCTGCGACCTTGAGGTTAGCAGGCCGGTGCCTTAACCACTGTGCCTTAACCACTGTGCCACCAGCCAGGGTGGTTTTTAATTAAATTGTAACCCTAAATTTTTCTTTCTCAGGCACTTACAAATTCCAGGACCCACTCTCTGTGGGAGGCAGTGTGTAGACACTGCTGGGCTCCCCTAACAAAGCCCAGTTCACTCCAAGAAATGTAGCCCCAGGGAAGGAGACCAGAACACCTAAGGCATGGGCGCCTTATTGTCATCTCTGCACACATCCTCCTGGTCCCACATGATCAGAATCTATTCTATCTCATACTGGCTATGTGACCAGACAGGTTATTTACCCCCACCCCCACCCCCCGCCCCCGAGTCTCAGTTTCCTCCTTTCTGAAATGGGAAGAACATTAGAAGCCACTTCAGGGGACAGTGGGGAGGATGAAATAAAGTGCTAGAGCCAGTGCTATTTTTGTTGCTGTCATAATGGAATGTGGCATCAGCCATGCTTGTGTCTTTTTGGGGACTGTGTTTCTGACGGTGGATATGACTGTGTGTGACCCTGAGTGATAGGTGTATGTAGTCATGTCTGAATGCATGTACCTGATTGCAGGTGTCTGAGTGTGGATGCAGGAGAAGCCAGGGTCCATGGCTTATTACACTTAAACTGGATGTCCAACACTTCTCTCTGCTCCTGTTCACAAGCCCAGGTGGCCTTGTGAGAGTGCCCAGCTGCCAGATACCAGCTTGTGACCACCTCCTTAGCACCACCTAGTGGCACCAGGTTTGTGTACCTCAGACATCTGACCTGGAGCTCTGGGGACATCTGTGCAGCACATGACAACTCCAACAAGGTGGAATGTCTGGATTTGTTCAGCCCTTGGGAGATCACCAGGAACATCTGGCCTTTGATCTTGACCAGCACTGTCCAACAGCATTTTTACTGATGATGAAAATGTTCTGTATCTGTGCTATTTAATACAGTAGCCACTGGCCACGTGTGACTATGGAGCACTTGAAATGTGGCTAATGCGACTGGGGAACTGAATTTTAAATTTTACTTAATTGTAATTAATTTCTATTTAAATTGACACCCATGACTGTATTGGACGGTGCTGGTTTGGAGGACTGTCTGAGTCCTGGGATCCAGCCGTGCCCCAGAGCCAGACAGACCAACTCCCTGGGCCTATCAGCTACAAGAACCAAGACACTTTTCACACAGGCTGGTTTGACCTGGCCACTTCCCCAAAGAGTCCTAATAGATGATGACCAACTGGCTAACCTTCTAAGGCATAAGACTCACTCAGAAAAGGCAGTAGGAAGCAACGCACACCTATTACTGAAAGATAAGAGAAGCCAGGAATCAGGGGTTGCTAGTGGGTCCCAGACATGCCTCTAGGATGCTGCACACCCCAAACCTGGAAGAGCAGAGATGCCACATGATTAAAGAGCTATCCGGGAACTTTCTGCACCTCCTTCCTGAAGACACAAGCATGGGTTTAGAGAATGATAAATGTAATGCAGCTCTCAGATTATCGATGACCACAATTCTCTGAAACTAATTTCCCACATCTGTGAAATAGGAACCAAAGCACATATCTCACAAGGGTTGGGTAAGATCAAGGTAATGCATAGGAGAGCATTTCACACAGTGGATTGAGTACCAACCTATGGACCAAAAGGCTGCCAGTTCAATTCCCAGCCAGGGCACATGCCTGGTTTGTGGGCCAGGTCCCCAGTTGGGGGCATGTAGAGGCAACCAATCAATGCTTCTCTCACACATCAATGTTTCTTTCCCTCTCTCTCTCCCTCCTTTCCCCTCTCTCTAAAAATAAATAAAATATTTTAAAACTTATCATTTCATCTCTCATCTTACTCCAAACTAAAAATTCCAAATGGATTAAACAGTTAAATGTGAAAAGGAAAGAAACTTAAAAATAAGTTAAAAAAAATATATAGGAAATGACCAGCTTTCTGGATGGAAAAGGATTTTTCTAAACATAAAAGTAATAAGAGAAAGCACAAATGAAAAGATATACAGATTTTCCTATCTTAAAATTTAAAACATTTACACTAAAAAACAAACACAGTCAAATTTATTGGCAAAGGGTAAAGAGGAAGACTGTTTGGAAATAAAAAGATAAATGACAAAGGGGTCACAGCTTAAATGAAAAGAGTTCTAATGAGTCAACATGAAAAATAGGAACATCCCAATAGAAAAATAGGCAAGAAGGCCCTGGCTGGTAGTACAGTGGATAAGGCACTAGCCTGCAAATCCAAATGTCACTGGTTCGAGTCCCAGCCAGGACACATAACCAGGTTGCAAGCCAGGTCTCCAGCCAGGTCTGTAGCTGGAGGCAGATGAAAGGCAACCATACATTGATGTTTCTCTCCCTCTCTGCCTCTCTCTCTTCCCCTATCTCTAAAAATAATAAATAAAATCTTTTTTAAACAAAAAGAGGAAATGAGGGGAAAAAATAATATCTCTTAAAAAAAAGAAAAATAGGCATGAATCATTAAGAATTATTTTCCCAAAAATATTTAAAAATAAATGTGTGAAAACATATTACCTTCAGCAGTAACCAAAAGGAATAATCAAAGATGCACGCAAACATATTTATATTCAATGATGTTTTTGAAGCATTATTTATTAATAGTTTAAAATTGAAAATGACCTTAAATTTAAAAATAAAGAAATAGGTAAATAAATTATGGAACATCATAATAATAAGATGGTGTGAAATATTTTTAATCCCATTTTTAAAGAATATTTAATGGCATTGAAAATGTCATTATATAATACATTTTAAAAGAAAACTAAAAAGCACAAGACTTGTAAAGAAATGCATCAAAATGATGACAGTTTGGGTGGTGAGTCATGGGTTTTTATTTTTTCATCTCAATATTTGTACATATTTTATAAATCTTCCACGGAGAGCATGCACTATTTTTACAATCAGGAAAAAAAAGGGCTGTTTTTTTAAGAGGTAAGAAAAAGACTAAACCAATTTGGGGAAATGCTTGTGATACTTGCAGAGAAAAGGAGAACAGGCGCATTTACAGGAACTTAAATTTATAATGCTTTATTTCTTTTTATTTAAAAACAAAGCTAAAAATTTAAATATAGAATTCCCATATGATCCAGTAAGTCAGCTTCTCAGTGTACATCCAAAAGAACTGAAAACAGACAGGTACTTAAGCATCCCTGTTCACAGCAGCATTATCTACAATAGCCAAAAATGGAAGCTGACCAAGTGTCCAATGAAGATGAATGCATAAACAAAATGTGGTATATCCATGCAGTGCAATAGTATTTGGCCTTAAAAAGAAAGCACATTCTGCCCTGGCTGGGTGGCTCAGTTGGTTGGAGCATCATTCCATACACCAAAAGGTTACGGGTTCTATCCCCAGTCAGGGCACATACCTAGGTTTCAGGTTCAATCCCTAGTTGGAAAGCATATGGGAGGCAACAGATAAATCTTTCTCTCTCTTTCGCTCTAAAATCAATACGAATATCCTCAAGTGAGGGTTTAAAAAGGAAAAAAGAAAAAGGAGGGATATTCTGACACATACTGTAACATAGATGAAACATGACACCATGGTAAAGTGAAATAAGCCTGCCACAAAAGGGCAACTACTGCATGATTCCACTTATGTGAGGTTCTGAGAGTCGTCACATGCACAGAAGCAGAGTAGAATGCTGGATGAGATGGGGGAATGAGAATTGGTGTTTAATGGATACAAACTCAGTAATAAAAAAATTCTAGAAATATTGGTGACAATTGTGCAACATTATAGATATACCTAATGCCACTAAATGGTATGCTTAAAATGATTTAAAAATTAAATTTGATGTTATGTATATTTTACCACAATTTTTTAATAGAGTTTATGAAAATGCAAATGAATGTTAACAACAGTCAATTCTGAGTCATCTGTACTCAGAGGTCTGCCATATCATTATCGCCATATCTCATCAAAATGAGAGCCTCAGTAGTGACAAGAATGTGGGAACAGGTCTGTGGCAGGCGGGGTGCCCCTCCCAGGCAGCTCAGGCCTTTTTCATCTCTTCCCTCTGCCTCCTATTTTTACTGCATTGTGTTGCTATAGAAACAAGGGGCATCTTGGGCTCCCAGAGCTCAGCTCAGGTGCTGCTAACTCTAGGAATAATGTCAAAGGGTGAATTAAATAAAAGCCCCTATCATCCAGGCTTCTTATGTACACACACACTCATACCTGCTCCACTGATACATTTATGGAGTGACCATGTGTTCACATGTGTCCCTATGATCCTACTACCACCTGCACATGTCTGTCCTCCGCAGCAGGCCTAGCAAGGTCTGGGTGCACATCATTCCAGAATGCATGTGGACATGTCACGTGGTTACATGTGCCCACACAGCTCAGGACTATTATTACTAATATCAGAAACACTAAAGCAGGTGACATTTACCAAACGCTATATGCCGGGCAGTATGCTCCATACCTCACCTGGATTATCTCCTTTAAACCTCACAGCAACAATATCTGTGATATTTTCTACCTTATTTTGCACAGGTAGAAAAACTGAGGCACAGAGAGGTCGTGTAACCTGTCTAGAGTCACCCAGACCACATAAACCTAACCACTGAATCTGTACTGTGGGGCATGAAAGCTTTAAATGTCACTGGTTTCTGAACAGCTGCAAACCCAGCTGCCTCCAAGGTACCATCTCTGACCCTGGTAACACAGAGGTTTCCTGGCCCCACCAGGCCTCAGAAAGCTGAGACCCTAGCGTGGATCTGCACCGCAGCCGGCTGGTCAACCACTGGGCCAGCCCAGATTGGGCCGGCTGACTGGGCTCAGACAGGGTGTGGCAGGGTGGGGACAGGAGCTGTCCCTTCAGTCCTGTTCCTGGGCCCAAAGGGGCCTGGGAGAGTCTAGAGCCCAACGGTCCTCGAATCCTGATGGTGTCTGCCAGTGGAGAGACAACAAAAAAAGGCGACAATGGCTGCATCTTTCTCACACACACACACACACACACACACCGGAGCAGGGCTCCAAAAGTCAGTTGTATGGCTTTGTGGCCTGCCAGGCACGGATTTCCGCCCACTCCACCCTCTCAGAAAAAGCTGGGTGTGGGCTGAAGGTGACAATGTGGTAGTAACCTGCTGGTTCCCAGCGCAGCCCGAGTCAGGAAGGGGTCAGCCACCTTACCCAAACAACACAGCAGCACTGCAGCCTGGACTAGTTACCCTGGTGCCTCCCACTGACTCTGACCTCAAGGGGAAATGGTCACAAGCAGCAGCCGTGACTACTACCAGGCAAAGAACTGACAGGCCCCTTGAGGGTTGAGCTGCTCCAGGAGCATGGGGAAGAAGGTGCTTGGTTCCCATGGGGAAGGAGACATTCACACGGGAGGCTTAGAAGCTAGCCCTGGAAGGATGGGCTCCAGGGTGCCAGCGGAGGAGAAAGTCAAGGCATTTCATGCCGGAGATGGCATAAGCAAAGACATATAGACTGAGAAATGCCAGAAAGCAAGTAGCCTCATCTAGCTGGAGTGAGAGGTCAAGAGGAGATAGTTATAAAAAAGAGAGAGAGAGAGAGAGAGAGCTCTGGCTGTTGTGGCTCAGTGGGTTGTGCATGTGCGAGAGGCAGCTGATCAGTGTTTCTCTCTTGCATTGATGTTTCTCTCCCTCCCTTCCCATTTCTCTAAAAATAAATAAATAAAATCCTAAAGAAAAAGAGAGAAAAGGCTAGAGGTGGACTGAAGCACAGAGAGGTCATTATTTGCTGAAGGTCACCGAGCTGGTAGAGTTAGGATTTAAACAGGCTGCCTGATTCCAAAGTCCACGAATGGAACCCTAAGATCGGGTTCACGGTGGGTAGACTTTTCTTCTGTGCAATCTTAGAATGTTGTCAAGGTGGACCTGGCTGGACTTGAAGCCCTAGCTCTCAGCAGGGAAGGGGAGGGAACTTTATACTTGCCCCAGAAACTCAGAAGCATCTTGAGACATTTTGGATTATCGCTACTAGAGGGAGGTTATGGGCATCTCATGGGCAGAGGGGCCCTTTGAAAAGTACTGACGCTGGGTCCCACCCCAGAAATTCTGCTCTCCAATTCTGGGTGCCATCTGGACATCAGAACTTTTACAAAGCCTCCTGGGTGACGGCAAGGTGCAGAAAGGCTTGGAAAGCACTGCTTGGGGGAGAGGGAGTGGCTCATACTGTCTGGCATGGACCAAAGACAGTGGGTGGGTGCTAATGCCACCAAGAAAAGTCACCGGGGAGTCAGTTCCACCAAGGGCTTCCCTGCCCTGCTCTGACAGGGAACAGGGCTGTTCCCACACCAGGGCCTGAGGGACAAGTCTGTCCTAACAGGGTCTACCAGCCCGACCTAGCCTCCTCAGAGAGGGGAGGGAGGGCAGAGCCAAAGCAGCTTTGGGGATGAGGAATTAGTCAGAGTTGTCAGAGCCCAGAGGAGGTTAATTAGACAGCCTTTGTCACTGTCTGGGCAGGAGATAATGAGCCTAAACTAGAAGGAGGGGTGAAGAGGACCAAACCCCATCGCAACCCAGTGACAGAGAAAAAACTGGATTTGGAAAAGAGGAAAGATGAAATGAGAGTGAGTCCAATCTGGGGACAGAGCAGGAAATGACCAGTCAGAAGCTGCAGGAAGCGGTGGCCTGGGAGAGGCCACTAGGGAGTCCACCGGGGAGCAGGAGCTGAGACCAAGAGGGATGATGCACAGGGGCCGAGTGGCACACTGTGGGTTGAATCTAACCTTCTGGATAGGTCACGTGGAGCTTTGTTTTTTAATTCTTGAGTTACTTGTCAACAGGTAGCCTAACACTCCAAATTTTCAGCTTCCCTTGTAAAGTGGAGAATCTGGTGAGATGGGTGGCGTCTCAGCAGAGCGCAGCTGCTGCTCACCTGGGCCCCCATGCCCCTCACCAGGGTGGCACCCCGGCCTGACAGATCCTTGCAGACATCAGGCTTGTCTTCAGAAGAAGGGATGAGGCCCTCAGCCAGAGAGCTGTGAAGATGGACTTCAAGGGGGAACAGCACAGGACCAGACATGCACAGAGACCAAGAGCCGACCTCTCATGTCCTGATCAGGCACCCATCAACCTCACGCTGTACCATGCCATTAGGAAACCCCTATCTGGGGTCTCAGTGGACTGATCTGTAAATAAGAAGGTTGAGGCCCATGACCCCTAGTTGCCTATCCTCATGTCCACTGGGCTTGCCAGGCCCAGCAAGCCCTGCAGCCCCCTCCTAACCCCCGCCCCATCCCAGCACAGCCTTACCCAGGGCCCCAGAGTCAGAGGGAACAGCTCACTCCTGGGGGGTTGTGGGATGTGCTATCTACACTTCCTCCTGACATTCCCCTCCCCACTCCCTGCTCTGAGCCCCAGATGAGCCAGCAGGAAGAAAGGGATAAAAGCAAGCCCCCGGACGCCTCTGAGGGCTGCCTGGGCTCCTGGTCATCATGAGCTTCTCCAAAGGAGCCGGGGGATCCCAACACACTCTGAGATCCCCAGTGTATGAACAGGAAGCGCATTGGATGCACATGTGGGGAGCTGGAACCTCTTCCCAAAGCCCAGCAAGAGCAATTCTTCCCAGTCCTGGCCAAATCTAGCTCCCAGTGAACTGGGCTGAACCCACTGAGACCCTGAGTTTTCCCACCCTGACAAGGCCAGCAGGCCTCTGGGCCCAGGGAGGCCTGTGAAGAAGCTGAGTGCATGGCCAGGGGCTTGGGTCCACAAGGACTCTCCTGCAGGGAGCTGAATGAGGTGAGGGGTAGGTGACCCAGGGAGAGCTGACCCTGAACTGGTAGGCCACAGGCTGCCCATTTGTCTTCTGCTCACCTTCGTCTCCCCCAGTAACACAGCTAGCCCTGTCCCATGGGGTTGCCAAGTACCACAGGGACGCACCCTCACAGGGCCCCAGGAATAAACAGGGCCCCTCCTTCCTGCACCCCACACCCCGCACCCCGCACCCGCGCCCACCTCAGAAGAGCCCCAGTGCCCAGCACCTACTGGCCAGAGCTGCCGCTGTCTCCCTGCCTGCGTATCCACAGATACCCCCCAGACCTGGTTAAGACCCAAGGAGCTGTTGTCCATCCAGAAATCAGAACAGGGACTCACCAGGGCTTCCTGGGCATGTCGGGACCTGGCTGGGATGAGAGCCAGGAGCACACAAGTCCCTGGAGTTTGCAGACCTTGCTGCCTGGCGATGGCGCCTCCAGGTGCCTGGCAATGAAATCAGGCCGCAGCCCAATTGCCAGCTAAGCGCCCGCCTGTCTTGCTTCTCCCAGTAGCCACTCACGCCCCACGACTCCAGATCCCAAAACAGATATTTCGTGGTTACCATAGGAACTCACTAAAGCCAAAAAAAGGCACCAACCAGTCCCCCACATGGGCCCTCAAAGCTCGTGTCCACCAGCACAGGCAAGCACACCACAGGCCTCCACACGCCCCCACAAGCCAACACTGTTCTCAGGCTCAAGGACCATCCTAGAGAAATCAATGAACCAGGGCCTGATACTTGAGACAGAAACAGTGACTTTCCCTTGTGCCCCACCTGGAATGTGTCTGAAAGTGGGTTCTGAGTGCCCAGCCTGACCAGCCGTCAGTTCCAAGGACAGCCACTCCTTACCTGGAGCTTACCTGCCAAAGGCTCTCCAGGAGCCAAGCAGGGCGGGCAGAGCCCAGGACCACCAACTGCTCTGCCTGCAAGGCCAGGGAGACAGCACTGCCCGCCTGCTTCCCAGCCATAGACCAGCTCTGGCAGCATTGAGCTGCAGCTGCTCCGCTCCTCTGTCCCCTGCTTTGGAGGGGGGGTGATGGTGAGGAGGTAGGTATAAGGGTGAGGACCTAAGCCAGGCACACAGGAGATAGTAGCAGAAAGGAAGCAGAGGTTGCATATTCAGTCTGCATAGATGGGACCAAGAGTTCACCTGGAAACCTGACAGTTTCCACCTTGACCCCCATCCCTTGTCCTTGCCTTGGAAATCCAAATCAGCTCTAGGTTGGGAAGTCCACCTCCTGGACAGTTCCCCAGTCACCCCTTCCCACCCCCACATACTGCTCCTGCCCCGGCCTCCAGCCTCTCCAGTGAGCTGGCAGAGGGCAGTCAGGGGACCCTCAGACTCAAATCCGGCCATCGTTCTCCAGCTTAAAACCCTTTCATGGCCCCTGGTCACCCAGAAAGAAAAGTCCAGCCCTCACACAGCCCTCCTACACTTCTACACCTAGCCCAGCCTGTCCCAGCACTCCCACCTGGTTTCAAGTCTGATAACAAAAACTGCACCCAGGTTCTGCCCACCCCCTGCCTGCACACACTGCTGCTGCCCGAACTGCTCCTCTCCGCTGACCTCAGTTACCCTGGGAGATGGCTCAGGCATCACCAAGGCTCCAGGAGGCCCGCCTCCCTCCTCTCTGAGAACATCTCTGTGAGCACCTGTCACATTCCATTGTGATTGTTCTGTGTATGTCCGTCTCCCTGTAGAACTGGAGGTTCATAGCAGAGACTCTTTTTCAGCTTTGCTTCTCTGAAACACCCCCGGACCCTCCACTGGGCTTAGACTGTGAGTGCCGGGTAAATATGAGCTGAACTGATTCAGCCTTCTCACCGTCCCCCCAAAATCAAGCTCCCCCATTCTTAATAACCCCAGCAAACTCAGCAGATGTCCTGGGTGTGTAAAAGAGATGAGTAAGATGCAGTAGCCCCCGAAATTTATAGAACACCTTGGTAGAGCCATAACGATGATAATCCAACGTAAACAAAGACCTGGTGGAAGGTGGGGGAATGGACTGGTGATCATGGCCCACAAGCAACGCATGAAAAAAGCCATTAAACTGGAATCAAGGGGTAGGCTGTGAAGGGATGGGCTCCCTGGAAGGAAGGGTGGAAGGCTGGACACAGAGGCTCAGTGCACTGACACCTGGCCCTGCCTCTGCTATCTGATGATGAGCTTGTGGCCCTGCTAACACCAAGAGAACCAGGAGAACCAGTTTTCATAGGGTAATCATCTAGATTGTGTGCACAATTCTCACAGAATGGGGATAGAAGACCTGAGTGTAAGAGACTCTGACATGGCAAGAAATCTGAGCTTTCTAGATTTCAACACGCCCCCACCCCGATTGTGTACGGGCAGGGGCTCCAACAGCTGCCATCAGGGACCCCAGGGGCCAAGAGAGGCTAAGTTGAGACACTGTGTCTGCTCCTGCCCTGTGTGGTCACCTCACTTGTAATCAAATTCTGAGCTGGTGAAATCTGAAACCTAGAGTAGAAGGCGACAGTGTGGTGTCTTCTGGACAAACCACAGCTGCCCTAGCCAGGCCACTGGGAAGACAGCTCCTCAGCCCTCTCTCCACTCCTCTCCTGAAGAAGAAATAAGAGGACAGATGCCTCCAGACTCCATCACAAACTTTCCTTCTATTCGGAGACACCATTTCTAATGATCAAAAGTTAGATCCTTTTTTCTACATGGCTGAAGGTTCTAGATTTCCTCATCATCAAGAGTATACATGGCCCTGGCTGGTGGCTCAGTGAATAGGTGCCAATCTGCAAACCCAAAGGTCGCTGGTTCGATTCCTAGTCAGGGCAAATAACCAGGTTGTAAACCAGGTCTCCAGCAGGTCTGTAGCTGGAGGCAGGTGAAAGGCAACCATACACTGATGCTTCTCTCCCTCTCTGCCTTCCTCCCTCCCCCCTATCTAAAGATAATAAATAAAATCTTAAAATTAAAAAAAAAAGAGTGTGCATGATACTGTGCCCCCAGCAGTGGGGACAAGCTGCACTGACCAACCCGGTGTTCACCCAGTCCCATGATGACTGGCCCTTGGGTGACAGTCATCTCAGGTGGCTGGGGCATGGTTTACCAGCTTATGCAGTAGACACACACACACACACATTTCTTTCTTCAGCAAAGAAGCATGGTCTCAGAGAGGGAGGGCTGGGGGCAGCAGAAAGGAGTGTCTGAGGCTCCCAGCTCAGGTCCTCCCCTCTGGATGCTGCTCCCAGAGCCCAGACACCTGGTCTTGCCAACCTGGGCCCCCATCTGGGGGAAATCTAGGTTGACTACAGCTCAACTACTACAGATAGGAACCTTATCCCAAGCTGATCCCGGAGGAGGCTGGAAAAGGGGGAGCCCGACCTGTTCACCCTGCGTCTTTCTCTCCATCCCTCCACCTGCATGGAATGGGCTAACTACGATGACGTGTAGTTATTCAGTAAATACAGACTGACAGCCTGCTACGTGCCATGGTGTTAGATCCTTGGGAGCCAGAGATGAAGCGCACAGAGCCCTGGGAGCAAAAGGATAGACCAAAGTCATCAAGGTCAACTTCTAGAAAGTCCAAGCTAGAAGAGAGCGAGCCTCAGGTTAGACACAAGTTCAACCCTCCCATTTTACAGCTGGGAAACTGAGGCTCTGAATGCTTAATGATTTGGCCATTGTTAGCCTGGGGCTATAACCCAGCCACCGCCACCCCACTCTTTCTCCTGCAGGTACTGTGCCGCCGCCACCACTTTCTCCAGTGTTCCTGCGTGGGCCCATGCCCCCTCTACCCCTTGCCTCCGAGGATCCTCATCATTGGGACACCAAACACCCCCTCTCAGCCTGGGCCTCCTGCAGAGGGACAGGCCCTGTCACCCACAGCATTTTGGAGTCAGAAGTGCATTCTTTAACCAAGTCACACAGAGTCTCTATGTACATCAGGGAAAAGAAGGTGGGAAAGGAGGGTGAGGTAGGTGCTGAGAACTACTCAGCTCCAGCCTAGACTGAACCAGCTGTGAAAACATACTTGGATTCAAATCCTAACCCCATGACTTACCAGCTGATGCCCTCGATCAGGTTTCCTAAGCTCTCTGAGTCTCCGTGTTCTCATCTATAAACTGCGGAAAGCAGTGGTAGCTGCTTCAAGAGGTGGTTGTGAAACCTCAAGGGAACTGTGCAATAGCCAGTGCTCAGTAACAGTGGGGCAGGAACCCCCATCTTCAGAGCTGCATGGCTCAACAACACCTCTAAGAGCTGCATGGCTGACCTCATGTTAAGGACACCAGTTCCCAGCAGAAGAAGCTGAGGCCACTGGGAACACTGGCCAAAGCCCAGGGGTATCTGGTGCTCAGTGGAGTAATCAGTGGGGTATTTGTGAAGAGAAAGACGTCTCACCCAGCAGAGGCAGAAAGAAGAAGGCACCGTAGTGCAGGGACAGCCCCAGATTGTGCAATTGGCCAGTTCATGGACCTGTCAGTGAGCAGAGATGTATCCTGGGCACCAGGAGAGAATTCCACATTAAGTACTGTCAATGGGAGAGGGAGAGGGAAGGGAGGGAAGGCACCGATCTACCTTTTAATCCCAAGGGTAGTGGAGATGGCTGAATAAAACCTCCTATGATATCTTCTTGGTTCATAATCCATCTCTCCTCTCTGAAAACTAACCCCTCCCACACAGAGAGGCAGCCTCAGCAGCCATATATTATCCATAAAACTCCACTTCTCCAGCTAAACTGGGCCAGCGGTATACAACTGACCCAAGCTGGGGCAGTCAGATTCTCTCTTATTTTTTTTAACAGCTCTGTTGAGATGTAATCTATACATCACACCAATCACACCATTTCAACATGTATAATTCACTAGTTTCCTGTATATTCATAAGGTTGCACTACCTGGTTCTAGAATATTTTCATCACCCCCAGAAGAAGCCTATATCTTCAGCATTCACTCCCCTTACTTCCCCAACAATACCCACAACCCCAGGAAACCACTAATCTGTTCTCTGTCACTAGGGATTTGCTTATTCTAGACATTTCATATAAGCGGAGTCAAACAGGTGTTTTTCTGTGACTGACTTTCATTTAGCATATTTTCAAGGTTCACCTATGTTATAGCATGTATCAGTACTTCATTCCTGTTTATGGCCAAATTAATATACCATTGTACAGATATGCCACATGATATTTATCCATTTATCTGTTGATAGACATTTGGGTTATTTTCACTTTTGGCTATTACTAATGATGCTCTATGAATATCCATGTACAGGTTTCTGCATGAGCATACATTTTCATTTCTCTTGTACATATATTTAAAAGTGGAATTGTTGGTCTTATGATACTTTTATGTTTAACCTTTTGAGAAATTGCCTTATTGTTTTCCGAAACAGCTGCACCATTTTATATTCCCACCAGCAATATGTGAGGGTTCCAATGTCTCCACATCCTCACCAACAATTGTAATTGTGTCTTTTTGATTATAGTCATTTGAGTGGGTGTGAGGTGGTATCTCATTGTGGTTTTGATGTGCATGTCCCTGATGGGTAATGATGTTGAACATCTTTTCATGCACTTACTGTCCATTTGTATATCTTCTTTAGAATAATGTCTACTCAGACAGATCTTTTGCCCCTTTTTCAATTGTGTTATCTTTGTGTTATTGAGTTATAAGAGTTCTTCATATTTTTATATATGAGTTCCTATATATTATGTGCAAATATTTTCTCTCATTCTGTGGGTTGTCTTTTCACTTTCTTAGTGGCATCCTTTATAACACAAAAGTTATTTTATTTTGATAAGTTCAATTTATCAATTTGTTATTATTGTTGCTGCTATTTGGCCATCACATCTGAAAAACCACTGCCTTATCTAAAATCACAAAGATTTTTATCTATGTTTCTTCTAAGAGTTTTTAGTTTGAGCTCTTACATTTAGGTCTTTGATCCATTTTGAGTTCATTTTTGTATATGGCAGGAGAGAGGGGTTCAATTGCGGATATCAGTTGTCCCAACACCATTTGTTGAAAGACTATTTGTCTCCATTGAATTGTCATGACACACTTATTGAAAATCAATTGACCACAAATGTGAGGGTTTATTTCTGGACTTGGAATCCTATTCCATTGATCTGTATGTCAGTTTTTATGCCAAACTGTCTTGATTCCTATAGCTTTGCAGTGAATTTTGAAACCATATTCTTCTTTTTCAAGATTATCCTTGAATTTCCATATGAATCTTAGGATCAGGTTATCAACTTCTGCAAAGAAGCCAACTGAGATTTTAATGGGAATGGGTTTTCAGTTCCCGTTTAATGGGGATGGGTTTCCAGTTCCCATTCTAGTCTTCCTGAGCTCTGTGCTCCCTTGGGCTCCCTGAGGCAGCCTGGGATTTTTTCATAAATTCTGTCTTAACACATTAAACTAGGTTTTGTTTCTTGCAATGGAAGGAATCCTAACTGAATAGAGGAGAAACATGGTCCTACATACTATCTCAAACAAGCAACTCAACACCACCTCCCCAGGGCCTCGGACTGTCTCCCAAGTACTCAAAGACCCCACTGAGGTCTCAGTCTCAACATTGTCCCATGACCCTGGCCCTTCATTGCATTTTGCAACTAGTTCCTTTCCAGGTTACATATATCACCCTTGCCGGTTAAAACAAACAAGCCCTCAATATATGAAATTAAACAAGATGTCTCAAGACTGCACCACAAGATAGACTTGAACCCCTCTATGCCCCTTCATATCTCTGCTTTATGCCTTGCATCTTGGTCAACATGCAAATAAACTCTAGCAAGGCCAAACATTGTTATGCACATTGGACAAAGGACACAGAAACTGAAGGCTATAGAAGTTGTGTTGTGCCCTAAATATGGGGCTATATTGATGCACACCCCACATAAAGGCACAGGTGAGCCCACTGTTCTGCCCTGTCTCTAAGAGCTGCTTTAGAAGCCACCTCCTTCTGTTGGTCCTCCAGGACTGCTCCCACAGCGCCTCTGGCATCAATTCTACACTAAAAGCTCTGAGAGTATGACATCCATCCCTGCCCTGCCAACTGCCCACCCTCACCCTTTTGAGCAAAACAAATCAGAGTGGGAAGGCTCTTATTTTGATGGCCTTATATGCCAGCTCTCAAGACTGGCTATGCTTTGCCCAGAAGCCTGTACCCAGGGGATATTCAGTGCTGGCAACTGAACGGTGTAGCAGAGGGAGACTGGCCTTCAGCTGAGATGGGGAGTTAGAGGCAGAAAAAGCCAACTCTGAAGGAGGAATTTTTCACACACAAGCTAATTCAGATGGGCAGGATAATATTTTGTACTAGTGACCAACGTTATTTTTCTCTCCTAGAATTTTCCTCATTTTCAATTAACTCCATTGGCATAGGTGATTGGTCAGTGCTCATTGCCCAGAGGAGGAATGCAGGTGGAAGTTGACTTTTGTTACGTCTCGAGAGGGAAAGAGCATCAGGATGGAGACAAGATTGTTTGGCCAGAAATGTAGAGGGGAAAGGAAAGGGTGGTGATGGGAGAGAAGTCAGAGGTTCTAGGAGAGAGGTGTGCCTGCTCCAACTTCCCAGATAAGCAGACACATGGTAAATGATCAGGTAATGCCCAGTCCCCAAATCTGGTGTTGGACATCTCCGAAAGCCCCAGGGCCAGGCCGACGGGCAAGAATATATGTCTGGTAACAGATGACTCAATAATCTACTAATCACACACATATTGGAGCATTTTGTGACATCCTACAATTATATAGCACAAATTTTAGGTAGGTGAGAATGTCAGAAAGACAGCTTATGAGACTAGGGCTTCGCATAAAAATGAAGAAAATAGAAAATACATTTATCTTTCTTACACCCCTAAGTTGTAGCCTAAAAGTCACACTGCCATACACATTCCCACCATTCTGGTACCTGCTGCTTCCATTCCAGCATCTGCTTTCCCCAGATACCCCAGGAATTAAGAGCCCGATCCAGCCTCCGCCAATCTGGAAACACCCCAGACAGGGAAGGAGAATGTGAGAGATGCAGCAGCCCCACCCATGTTTCCCACAGCTTAAAGGGAAACAGGGGCCCCAGAGGAGCTCATCACCTCTGACCTCCACATAATGGGAAGTGGTTACTTACTTGACCTTCAGGCTTGCCAGCATGGTCTTGTCGATCCTGCCAAGAGAAAAGCAAGGGCCTCAGTCAGTGCCAGGACTGAAGGCACCCACCTAGCATCTGTAGGGAGAGGTCCCTGGGCCAGGCCAGACCACCGGACCACCAGGGCACTGCAAGGGACAGCTGCTACCAGGGGAAGTTCTTCTCCAGCCCAGGAAGGGAGCAGTGAGCTCTGGGAGAACTGCAGCCCATGTAACCCTATGAGGCAGGTTACAATCATTCTCCCCATTTTAAAACATTTTTAAAGATTTTATTTGTTTATTATTAGAGAGAGGGGAAGGGAAGGAGACAGGTGGAGAGAAACATCGATGTGAAAGACAGACACCCATCAGTTGTCTTGTGTTCGTGCTCTGACTGGGGACCAAATCCGCAACCCAGGCCTGTGCCCCAACCAGGGATCAAACTGGTGGCCCTTTTACTTTGTGGAACAATGCCCAACCTACTGAGCCACACTGGTCAGGGCAATTCTCCCCATTTCAAAGATGAGGAAACTGAGTCTCAGAAAAGTAAAATCACTGGCCCAGCCTGAATCCAGGTATCTGACTCTAGGCCTGGGGATCTTATGCACTTTGTATAAGTGGCCTCTCCCTTCATTACTCCCATTCTACAAGAAGACTATGAAACCTAGATTCATCAGTCATCAACAGCAGGACATTCAATACAGCAATACTTGCTGAAATTCTGCTCTGAAAAGATACCAGCACTCCCAACACCCCCAACACTAAAAGTCCTCCTATTCTGGGAGCTGGCAGTCTAGCCAAGAAGGCAGACCCTGTTCCTGGGACAGGGCCCGACAGCAGGCTCCAAGGTGCACAGGTTCGGAACGGGGAAGATCACGTTCGCGGCAGACTGCTCTGGCAGCCAGCTCCTCCACCCCAGCTGCACCTCACTGGAAGACAAAGCAGCACTGCCAAGCTTCTATTTTTACTCTCTGCATATGTCAGCCCTTATGGCTGATAAAAGAGGCCCTTTTTCTCTCCAGAGTCAGAAAGGTAGATGAGACTCCTACTATTGGTGTCTCCCCTTGTTTGGTGACAACCACCAAAGTCACCACCAGTGTTACCACCACCACCACTGTCATCACCACCACCTGTGTCACCATCACCATCAGTAGCACTACTACCACCATTGTGACCATCACCACCAGTGTCATAATTACCAATGGTGTCACCACTATAGCCGGTGTCACCACCATCAGTGTCATCACCATCATCAATATCACCATCACCACTGGTGTTACCATTACCACCAATGTCACAATCACCAATGTGACCATCACCACCAGTGTCACCATCGCCACTGTCACCACTCCATCATAGTTACCACCATCCCTATGTCACCTTCACCATCAGTACCATCAAGATCACCACCACCTCCAGGATGCTTGAAACATTGGAAAGTTCTTTCAGTCACCCTTGCCCATTCAGCTCTGATTTGCCACAAGCTTCTCTCCCTTAACTAGACTACTGGGTCCAGAGTGGGTAAAGGGTGGTATCAGGGGCTGCGTGGTGAAAACATGGAGCTGCTCCAGCAATCACAAGTCAGCACCAAGCCCTTGAGCTAGGGGATGGGATCCTTTCACTCTGAGTAAACTCCTAGCACCTTTTTTTTTTTTTTTTTTTGCAAGCAATCAGATATTTCATAAGCGGCATTTCTATGAAAAATGTTAATGATGAGAATAGACTATGTTCTCAGTGCCTAAGTTCTGAAGGCAGGCAGTCAAGATTTCTATATTTCAGTCAGGATGTCTATCTCTAATCCTCTTCATATGGGGTGAAGGCAGGCAGTGACAGTTGGTAGATTCTCCTGGTCTGCAATCTGAATGTCTCCAGTGATCTTTCCACATCAGGAACAAAGACTGTCTGCAGATGCGCTGTGGTGGTGATTTCTCTGAAGTCTATAAGTTGTCCCACTTTCACTTGCATGGCCTTGGAAAACAGGCGGTTTTAGTTCCCAATGATTCCAAGTCAATGGATGGGATAATGAAAATGTTAGTTTGGAGGGCCACAGCTAAATGCACTATTTAAGGAAAATTCAGGCTCCGGTCCAGTTTATAGGTAGAAAATTTTTTAAACCGAAAGGACAATGAACAGCATCAGAACCTAATATTCACAAAGGAATATTCTAGTTCCTATTGAAACAATCTTCTCTCTAAAATGACCCTCATTTTTATCAAAGATAGCCAGAGTAAGACTAAGTTACTTGCAAAATAAGTCTAGTTTCAATAAACTTGGCCTGATTATTTGTATAAGTCCAGTGAGAATAGTAATCAACCGCTTAGGCTCTTTTAAATTTGCCTTGCTGGAATTGTTCATAAGGAATCTTCAGATCCAAATTGAAAGTCCTCTGGGGCTAAGGAGACACGCTACATACTTGCCATCAGACTTGGCCTACAATACCTTTTTATCTGCGGTTAATTCCTCTCTCCTTGAGGTTCCCTATAGATCCTGAGGGTCTTTCCTTGCATCCCCCAGGGAACAATCTTTGTTCCTTATCTGAAAAGACTACTGTGAACCAAAGTAAGTAAGGTATCAAAAGTAAGCTAAGCAAAATTAGAGTTGGGTTTTCCCTCTCTGCCAGAAGGACTTTTGGTCTGCTACTGAAGAAAATTTCTGCCCAAAAAGAAAAACTTCTCTGTTTTAACAAAATAATTTGTTTTATGTTACCTTAATCAGGCCCTTGATTACTTAAGAAAACCGAATCTCCTCAACAGTAAGAATAAGTTTTGCTGACAATTATGTGAACTTCCGTATTGTCTTTAAAATCTTTCGTTGCCACTTTGGCTAAATAGATAATGAAGTATTGCTTCATGATGACTTATGATCCTATTTAGTCAAATGTCCAAACCTCTTACTGTAGTTTGACAAACTTCCCAAAATTTAAATTATAAATAAGAGTCTTGACTTGGGAACAACTTTGGGGTGTTCCTAAGGGCCCCTGGGACACCTCAAAATATTTGTTTACCAGGTACTTTTTCACAACAGTTCCCACCACCAAAACAAGCTATACCCTAGAGCTACCTGGCTGGGTCCCTCCCAGCGTCTTCTCTTCATCCTTGGGGCTTCCACAACTTGTCCTTAAGGGTCTCACTGGCCCCCCAACCCCCTCTGGGGTGTAGGCCCTCCTCCTCTCCCGTTTAACCTACCAGGTGAGGGTAGGTTGAACCAGGGGTCAGAGCCTAACATTTTGCCACAATATTTGTAACTCAGAGCAACCCAACTGTAACCCCAAACAAAAGCCCTTACATTTTATATTTCCTCAAGAAATCTCTTTTAATTCTTACAGCATCCCTGTGCTGTGAGCAAGGCAAAAAAAAAAACCCATTTACACATGGAGAAACTGAGACCCAGAGAGGGGAAGTGTCCCATCTGGGTTCCTCAGCGAGTTAGGGTGGAGTCAGCACTGAAACCCTCATGAACCCACCACCACACACCCACAGGCACTCTGGGTCACAGCAACCCACCCAAGTGCTCACACCCACACCTGCCCCACAGCCTGTCCAACAAAGAGTTCCCACACAGAGGTGTGGCCCTGGGAGGGCGGAGCCTATGGCCTAGGCAGGGCTGAAACAGAAGATAGGGCAGTGGCTGTGACACTGAACCTTTCTTTTCAGGAAGCCAAAGTCCCCAGGTTCTCCCTGGTGCCTTCCCTCCTCACCCCTCCCCCATCCCCCCACACGGCCCTCACCACCTTGCCTCTTCCTGGTATCCAATGAGGCTTTTAAAATAACCACTCCTGAGATTCTGCTCACTATCTGCAGTGGACTGGGGCTCCAGAAAGCTGTTAACTTAGGCCCTGGCTGGTAGCACAGTGGATAAGGTGCCGGCCTGCAAACCCAAAGGTCTCAGGTTCGATTCCACAGCCAGGGCACATGACCAGGTTGCAAACCAGGTCTCCAGTCAGGTCTGTGGCTGGAGGCAGGTGAAATGCAACCATACATTGATGTTTCTCTCCCTCTCTGCCTCTCTCCCTTCCCCTCTTTCTAAAAATAATGAAATAAAATCTTTAAAAAAAAAAGAAAGAAAGAAAGAAAGAAAGAAAGAAAGAAAGAAAGCTGTTAACTTAGTCCCCAACCAATTAATATCTTGTACCAGCAGACGGCCATCCCCAGATGACACCCATTCTGACCCTCCAACCCTTCCAGGAAGCCCTGTTATTCCCTCAAGCTCAACCCCCACCCTCATGCTTGTTGTGGACAAAACACCTCAGTCCTTCCATAAGCATCTACTGAGTACGTACATACACCAAGCACAGTCCCTCTCTCTGCTCCACACTCCCCCAAGAAGGGTGGGCCTTGGAGGACATCATGTCACTACTTGGGCCCAGCCCTACATGCACCCTAGCCCAGCCCAGCTGTCCCTGACCAGGAAGCAGACTACATGATTTGAACCCAAACCCTACCCTTAGGGTAGAAGCCTCTGGGGCCCATAAGCAAGCACAGGCTACTCTGTGTCACTCATGGCATCTTCTCATCCTCTCTGTCCTCATCTGCCAAATATGGAACACCCAGAGGCCCTTCCTATCAGGGCATGGGTGGCAAAGTGCTTTCAAAGGGGAGAAAAGGGGAAATGGAAAGCTGCATACATATGGAATGGAGGAATTAGCCAAAGAAACAGAGCCCGCCTCTTCCCAGACCCCAGTGCCTCCTTCCCCGTCTTCCATGATTCTTGTGTCCCCCATTAGCCCACTAGCTTCTACACAAGAACACACCCCCCTGCCACCCTCTCTGCAACAGCAACAACCTGTCCTTGACAATGCCCCAGGCCCAGAAGCTGAAAGGAAACCGATAATGAAAACCACTAGATCCCGTTCCCCAGCTGAGGAGAAGCTGTCAGCAGCTGGTAACCAGACAAACCTCCGAGCTCAGTCTCCCAGTGTTCTGGCCCCTTGATGAAGAAAAAACTTGTTCCTTGTCCCAGACAGTAGCTTAGTGGCAAAGGAGGCCCAGAGGGCCAGGCAAGAGGCTGTAGCACAGACCCCACTGCTCAGGCGGGGACAGAGCTAGGGTTGGCTGACCAGAGTGGGGGATGAAGGGGAGGGACCTCTAGGGACAGGCCTGCCCCCTTTCCTCTCAAAGCTCACCCCCTGCAGAGAGGAGGCAGCCCCAAAGGTCAGGAGGCCACAGGCTCCTCCTGCCACCGAGTCACAAAGATGACACAGACAAGAATGCACACAGGTACAGACGGCCAGAGGCAGAGACTAGCACCTGCTCATAAACAAAGAGTGTGCACATGGTCACACACATAGGCACACCCACCCAGCCAGGCACACACCTCGTACATGTTCACAGACTAGTAGCTGCAGACATACATACCACACACACAATCTCGGGCACACACACACATGCCCAATCATCACAGAGGTGCCTACACATATATGAGAACACATGACAGACACACAGATTCAACCACAGACTCGCCAGTTGCACTCACAGTGGCTCCAGAATTCTGATCTCCTGAATTTTGTAGAAGATTGAACCCAATGAACAATGAGGAAAAGCCTACCGTGTCTGATGCCCCACCAGGACCGTCCCTTTCCATCCACTGGGCAACTGAAAGTGCCCCTCCTGACCCAGGGCTCAGGCACAACCTGAGCTCCCCCTTTCCAAGGTACCGGCAGTGCTCAACAAGATGGCACACCTAAGGCACCCCATCCCTTCAACCCCCTCCGATAGGTAGGGCTTCAACCTACCATCCGAAGCCCCCAAAAGAGAGGCTGCGCTTCCTGCCAAACATGGCTGTGGCTGCAGGGCCCCAGGTCCCAGCAATGTCCCTGGAGCAGCTGGCAAAGAGACCTTGGTGCAGCAGGGTCAGCGGGCCACCAGTAGAGGGTGGGGCACCCAGCATAGCACCTCCCCCGTGGCCTGCCCCCCAATCTATACTTCCTGTGCATGAGACCACAGGGCCGGAAGGTGTGTCCTGTGTTCTGGGAGGCACCAAGACAGGCAGAGGAGGTCGAAGAGGGCAGCTTCCCCACGCCCAGAGGAACCCGCAACTCCGGAAGGGGCTCCACTAGCAGATTACACCACAACCCAAGTTGGCAGCTCAGCCCCAAACAGCCCTGGCTTCCCAGAACCCAAAGGAGGGCTGATGATTCCGACACTGGGTCTGGCAGGGAGAGAAAGACCTGGCTGGGAGACAGGGAGTCCCGCCGACTGGGGCCCCTCACACCCTCTGCCTTCCTGCTCCATGATGGCTCGGCATACCCCAGAAAAACCAGCCCCATTCATGCAATGACACCTGCACATGTGTAACACAGGAGCACACACATGTGTTCATGCATATGCACAGGATCCATAGGTACACATTGGCACATGCATGCTCACATGTATGTCCTTGGATACTTCACACATGAGCACACTCAAATGCAGATTCATGTAGACAGCAACAAACACCTGAGACACATGTACATACATCTCATATACATATAACTCCTCATCAGACAGGTTCACACATGGATGCAGACACACATGCTCACACACATGCAACATATGTGTACAACCCAGGCACACACTCAGGCTGCGTGCATGCCTACAACCTACATTCTTTTTTTAATTTTATTGTTGTATTACATCCATCCCCTTTTTCTCCCCTCTGCCTCCCTCCCCACCCACCCATTCCCCCCAAAGTCAATCCCACCTGTTGTCCATGTCCATGGTTCCTCCATACTATACAACCTACATTCTTGTGTACCGTACACAGGCACAGATCTGCACTTCTCAGACTCCCTCCGAGTGTCTAGAAGTCAGCAGTGACACTTCATGCCAGCAGTGTGCAAGGGTGGCCCCTGTGTGTGTGTTTGTCTTTTTAGCGGCAACTGCAGGTGAGCCTTCACCTCTGCATGCACCAGTGCTGCTCACACCAGGCACACAGTAGGTGCTGAAACAGCCCAGAGAGGGCGCTGGCACACATGCTGCAGCAGGCTAGGGCAGGGGGACACGAGAGGGCACCTGCCCCACCCTTAAGCAGTGGGAAAAGGAAATAAAGCCGCTGTGGCTGCCACTGTTGGCCTCTTTCCCAGACCCACCATCCCCACAGTTTCCTGTTTGCAGGAGTCGGATTCTTGCTGTGGTACCAGGGGGCCACCCCCAGGTTGTGGACCAATGGCACAGATATTTCTATTTTCTTGACTTCTCTACCGTGGGAAACATGATGGGCTGTGGGAGCAGCTTGGGGGTCCTGACCCAGTTCAGGGCTGGGTCCTTCCCTCCAGGACTGCTGGTCTCTCAGCGGGAGCCTGCTGGTCCTCGCCCAGGCCACACCCTCCGACTCCATCCACCAGGAAGGAAAGGGTCCTGTGGTTCATCCTCTGTGCTTGCATCAGACCCCTGGCTCCCTGCTGGTGTCCACTCCACACCCAGACCTCTCACCCCGCACTGCTCCCCACACCCAAAGGATGCTTAACAGGTACCATGGACATCTTGGGTCCTGCTTGCCCTCCAGACACTTGGCCTCTCTATAAGCAAAACAGCTCTGTGCTCCTTCCGCCCCAGGGGAGTACCTGGCCAGGCCCAGCCAATGAAGACATCCACCCTCCTGGCCACAGGGACTGGTTCAGGAGTGGACAGGAGACCTAAGCAGACCCAGCAGGACTCACTCCCAGCATGGCCCCCAACTCTCTTCCCTGGAGTTGCTAAACCATAGGGCGGAGAGCACTGGAAAATATAACCAACCCAGAGGCAGGCAAGGAAAAGACAGACAGAGAACAGGAGAAAGATCAGGGTTTAGGAACATCACCTGAGCCCATCTCCAGCTGTGCCGAAAGCCAGCACAAACCCCTGAGTCCCTCTGTTCCTAAAGCCAACATGAGTTGGATTTCTCTCACTCTCCGTTGAGAAAGTCCTGGCTAAGATTAAAAAGCTTGAAAAAATGTGAAAAAATGCCCCTCAGCGGCTCCTGACAGACCCCAGAACAACACCCACAGGGCACCAGGATGAGCCTGACACAGCTCACAGCCTCCGCTCAGGTGGGTTACCAGTAACAAAATTTCTTTTGCAAATTACTTTCCTTTTTGTCAATTAGAGTTCACAGCAAGCCCTTATTGGAGTATATTCTGATATGCTTTCACATGGGAAAGAAGGAGGTGGGGTGACAGTTACACCAAGCTTTGGGCCCTTCTGGCCACCCCTCTTATCCCTGTATACATATGACCATGCAGGCATGCATGCCTGTCGTTCATCACATGTGTTCCAGGGGCAGACACAGTCACGACATGCTCTTGTACAAGCCCTCACATTCTACAGAGATGCCCGGAGCCAGGCGTTCGCAGCCCAGCAAGGACACAAGCCCAGGCCCAGGGACCAGGACGGGAGGGGCATTTCAAGATTTTAGTTGCTGCCTCCGAGGCTGGATTCTCCCACCTGGGGTTCTGGTACCTTGCATGGTAGTCACAGAAAACACCGAGCCAGGAGATTCAGACACCTGGCCGAGGAGCAGCAGTGGCCTGGCTGCGTTGGCAGGGAAGGGCACCTTGGACTTCCCCAGGGTCACTGAGACTTGGACACCTTGGAGAGGCCAGAAGGGCCCATGCCCTCCTCAGTCCCCAGAATTAGGGCCTAGAGAAAGAGAAGGGAGGGCCCCACAGGGCTTTTACGTTTAATTCTGTAAGTCCGTAAGTTCCAGAGGGAGTTGAGAGCCATTCTAGCACCTGCCTCCCTCTCCTCTCCTCAGCATACAGTCTCCCACGTTTTAGAGCCACGTGACCTCCAACAGGCTCCTCAGCTTCTCCTACATGGTATAGGGTGGCTGCCACAAACCTACAAGATTATAAATGAACATAAACACTTTGCGAAGGGTTCCCACACTGTTATGGGAGCCGTTATAACTATTATCTGTTATGATTCTGCTGCCTCCCTCAGTCCTGCTCAGCTTCCTGTCACCAGGGGTGACCTCTTTTCTGTGTGGGGTGGGCAGCAAGGGGTCCAAGGGCTCTCTGGGAGAGACGAGAGAAGCACTCTGAGCCAGGCCCTCCTGCTCCCGTCAAGCACAACCCATCTTCCTCCCAAACATCAGTTGACTCAGCGAGCCAGGAGGTCAGAGTGGACATGAGGACAAGTTATGGGAACGGGGCAGCCACAAGCAGCGCCTGTGTCGGTGAGTTTACTGTGGACCAACTCCAAGATAACAGCCCAGCTCATGTCAGTCTCACAACCACCTCTGAGATGGCAGCACTGTGGACCCCATTTTATGCACAGGGACACCATGGCTCAGAGAGGTTAAGGAACTTGATGAAACTTACCCAGCCCAAGGGTGACACAGCTAGGTCTGACTTCAGAGCCTGGGTTCTCAACCACTATTTTGTATGACGAAAAGCTTCAGTAGGTGCTAATCAGCAGTTCACACCTGCCCCCCTGATTCTGAAGCCTCCAGAAATGCACAGTTGATGTAGTGCCCATTTTCAGATGGAAGAACTAAGGCCCCAAAAAAGCAAAGATCAGCTCAAGGGCTGGAAGAGAACAGTGATGAAAAGGCAAAGAGCCAATGCCAAGTTCTCCCAACACCTGGCCAGATAGTCTCCTTCTCTCCCAAGGTTGCCCCTCGACTCTTCCACAGAGCCTACTTTGAGTCATCCAGTCACAAGGCCCTGGCTTCCCTGATGGAGGTCTGTGGGTGTTCCTGGTATCCACTGAAGGAGCAAGTCCCAGCCAAAGTCCCAACCCCAGAGCAGAGCTCCAGGGAACCTACCCAGCTCCCTGGGCTTTAGAGGACCGTAGAGCCAAGAAAGCCAGCTGGGATTAGAGGAAACAAGACAGCCCAGGCCCTTGCTGGTAGCCCCTCCATTATGTCTGCAGGCCTTTGGGGACAGGCGGGGAGAGACAATGCAGTTTCCTCTGCTTGGGCAGCTCTGTCCTCACAGACACCAGTGGGAGCTGAAACATGAGACAGGCTTCCTTCCCTGGCATGGGGCTGAGGCAGTTACCAGAAGCTCAGGAAACAAATGCCCCTAGAGAGGTGGGTACTGTATCATCTGGTCTAGATCCTTCCCTGCTCCAGGCAGCATGAGTTAGCACTAGTACTGACCAGGTGGGGCTCAGTTCTCCTCAGAGCTCGGCCGCTGAATCACCTTAAACAGCTCTCGTACTCTTTTGGGGGGATTTCAGCTGAACTTACCTCAAAGGGGAGGCTAACTTAGCCTCTGCTTTCTTTACAGGCCAGGTGAGAACAGAGGGCAATGTCAGAGAAGGACACTGATCACGGAGAAACAGGGTACTGTAGCATTCAGAGCCAGCAAACCCATAGAAGTTAGGAATTCACACCTTGGGATGGAGATAAAATGACATCCAACATCTGCACTGTATTTACAATGCATAGATCACTTCCCTCCACTCACTATCTCAAGGGCTAGACTGATTTTCCTATTGTGCAAGTTCTAAAATGCAAGAAGATGACCAAAAAATACAAAACAAAGTACAAGACCAGTGCTTGTGAAAACTGGGTTCCAGGAGCAGGACCCCAACCCAGGATTGCACAATTCATTCTGAACTGTTCAGTAATGCTGGCCTACCAAGAGGACTACTAGCAATACATGGCTGTGGACTAAGGAAACTGCAAAATGTACCACAGTTTTTTAAAATGTTACACAATAATCAGGTATCATTTTTGCTCATTAGATACTAAAGGTTAAAAAAAAGTGATAATGGTGTGAAGATGTAAGGAAACAGGTAAGGCCACCCACCACCAGTGTGAAGATATTTGGCAATATCTATCAAAAATTTAAGTGCACATATACTTTGTGTCAACATTTTTGTTTTTAGAATTTTACTCAACAGGTTAACTCATATGAGTTGACAAGATTTATGTACACAGTGTTAATTATATCACTGTTTGTAATAGCAAAATACAAAAAAAAAAAAAAACCTAAATGACTGTCATTAAACTATATTGTGGAACAAGCATATGAGTACAATGGAATATTATGTAGCTATTGAAAAGAAGGAGTTAGAATTCATATATGTTACTATATAATGATATTCTAAAAACTCATGGAATAAAGGGCATAGAACATATAGTAGCTCATATAGTAGAATCCCATGAGTTTAAATATGTAAATTCCCATACTTGCCTTAACAATTTCTGGAAGAAAACATAAGCAATGTTCTAAGACTGGTTGGTCGCCTTTCAAGAATAAGACTGGAACTGGAATTCTGAGGGGAAGGGCTTTTCATTTTTGGCCTCCTGTGTTTCTTAATTTTTTTTTTTTTACCAAGAACATGTTATAATTTAAAGATTAAGGAGTGTTAATTATATAGATGGTTTGCTCCAGAGGGAGGAGGAGAAAGAAGAGGAAGATAAGAAGCTACAAAGGCTCATTTCTTTGAAGCCTTCATAACCTATTGGAGCTCAAACTGATGACTGGTCTCAGTCCTGGGACCATCCCTTTTACCCCCAAGGGTCTCTCCCTCACTGCCTGACTCCAAATAGTTCTTCTATCCACTCTGCTTTTAAGCAAAGGCTGTGCTTCACTCAAAAAAAAAAAAAAAAACTCAAACGAAAGTAATATACAACTTGCTGGAGGAAATTTAGCAATACAAATCAGAACCCTTACATGCATGCTTCTAGAATACGGATCTTGACCTATTTCTGGATCTGAGTGTTGATTTTACATGAATGTGTCAAGTTTGTGGAAATTCATCAACCTGAATGCTCACAATCTGTGCACTTCTCTGTATCTATATGCCCTGTTAAATTCTGATTCCATCATTCGAGGTGGAGCCAGGAAGTCTGTGTCTTTAACAAACTCTCCAGATGATTCTAATCCAGGGAGAAATACTAGAATGAAATCTACTGCAATACTTATATTATCACTGGTGGCCCTGGAGTTATCTATAGGAAGGCTTGAGCACTAGTTGTTGTCTGAAGGGGTCTTTCCCCCCCCCCCTCTTTCAAGATTCTATTCACCATGAAAGAAGGGCAGGGAGGAAGGAGGAAGGGAAGAGAAGCATCAATGTATGGTTGCCTTTCACCTGCTTCCAGCTACGGACCTGGCTGGAGACCTGGTTAGCTGCCCTGACTGGGGAATCGAACCAGCGACCTTTGGGTTCTCGGGCCGGCGCCAATCCACTGAGCCACACCAACCAGGTGAAGGAGAGTCTTACTAAAAGAAATCACAAAGCCAGCTCTTTGCTCTCTCCCCACCCCAACTGGATCACTCCAACCCTCCCTGATTCCAGCAAAGCTTCACCTAGGTACTTACTTACCAGGATTTGGGCCAGAAGATGGACGTTGGCGCCCTCTATAGGCAAATTTGGGTAATGCAAAGAGGAAAAGGGGGCGTCCTCTTACTGATATTTCTAGGATGGTAGCCACGTTGCCCTCTGGCAAAAGGGATTGAGGGATGGGGGGAATTCTCTGTGTAGCAGGAGGTAAGTAACAACCACTTGGTATCAGAACACCTGGGTTCCAGCTCTGGTTCTGACACTTAACGTAGTTATAGGGAAACCACTTAAACTCCCTCTGCCTCTGTAGAAAATAACTATGATCATTTCATGAGAATCTCCCATAAGCCAGATACGCTATACTTTTCATTTCATTTAATACCACAACCATGTCCCTCCTGGAGAGGAAATGGAGCCTCATAGAAGTTAAGAGACCCATCCAGTGTCATAGGGCTGGTAGGTGGTGGCAACAGCATTAAAACCCAGAGCCCCTGTTTTCAACCACATAGCCATTCTTTTTTTTTTTTTTTTTTTAAGATTTTATTTCATTATTTTTAGAAAGAGGGGAAGGGAGAGAGGCAGAGAGGGAGAGAGACATCAATGTATGGTTGTGTTTCACCTGCCTCCAGCCACAGACCTGACTGGAGACCTGGTTTGCAACCTGGTTATGTGCCCTGGCTGGGGAATTGAACCTGCGACCTTTAGGTTCGCAGGCCGGTGCCTTAACCACTGTGCTACCAGCCAGGGCACATAGCCATTCTTATAGAGAAGGTGAAGTGCCCAGCTGGCCCCAAATGAGGGCAGTGCTAGATGTGCGATAGCACCAAGCTGGGCTGGCGCAAGCCCCAAGGTTCTTCCTGGGCTCCCTGCCAATACCCAGTGAAGCAGCCCCAACCTGGGCCAGGACAAACAAGCCCTGAGACTCCACCCCCAATCTTCACGTCTTCGGTGGGGAGTCATAATTCTGGCATATGAGCAGTGATTCTGGTGGGGGCAGGTGGGGGGTACAGGAAAGGCAGGGAGATCCCTCAGATATGGTTTTGTTTGGGTTTTTTGGTTTCTTTTTTTTAAGATTTTATTATTTCCAGAGAGAGAGGAAGGGAGAGAGGTAGAGAGGGGGAGAAACATCAATGTATGGTTGCCTTTCACCTGCCTCCAGCCACGGACCTGGCTGGAGACCTGGCTTGCAACCTGGTTATGCGCCTTGGCTGGGGAATTGAACCAGTGACCTTTAGGTTCGCAGGCCAGCGCCTTATCTACTGTGCCACTAGCCAGGGCTCAGGTATGTTTTTTAAGGCCTGCAGTTCAAACACAGCATGTTCATGGTTCATTTATTAGGATTTTCCTGGATAAATATGGGGGTTCTAGCAGGGTCTGCGTCACCCCCAGGCCCAGAGGAAGCCTGTTGGAATCCTAGCATCCTGATGTCTCTATCAACACTTGCCCCTTGTCCCTCTGAAAGGCTGATCCAGAATGGTATAATAAACTGAGATAGAAAGGGTCTTTTCTACTCAAGGTTCCCTCTTTTCTCCCCATTATGGCCCACCCTGAGAAGGGCTCTGTACAATAAGACAGACATGAGAGTGGGTGGGGAATTAGGACTGGATCCTGCAATTTGGTGAAAATCTGGACCAAGACCTCACCTGTGCCAGGGGTACCCATGGGTGGAAGTGTAGGCACTACTAAAGGAATAGCCCATGAGGCATATACTGATGGTGTCTCCCACTTAACAGATGGAGAAATTGGGACACAAAGAGACTAAGTAATTTGCTCAAGGTCATACTCCTGGTAAGTAGGTGTGGCAGATTGTATTTCCCAAAGATGCCCATACCATCCTGCAATATGTCCCCCTCTCACATGCTCTTCTCACCATGTGACATTGACACCCCTTCATTAAGAGGTGGGGTATTGCCCCAGCCAAGTAGCTCAGTTGGTTGGAGCATCGTCCCATATATCTAAAGGCTTCAGATTCGATCCCCAGTCACGGCACATACCTAGGTTGCGGGTTCAGTCCCCAGTTGGGGCATATTATAGGAAACAATCAATCAATGTTTCTCTCTCACATCAACGTTTCTCTCTCTCTCCCTCCCTCTCGCTCTTCCTCTCTTCCCCTCCCTCCCTCCCCCACCCCCATCCTCTCTCTCTAAAATCAATAAAATGTAGCCTCAAGTGAAGATTTTTTTAAAAAGAGGTGAGGTATGGATCTGTGTGGCTCTATGACAGAGTGGTGCTGCATCTTTTCCAAGGCTACGTAAGAAAAGGCGAAATAGCTTCTACCTGGCACTGTCTTGGGATTCTTGCTCCTTAACCAGCCACCATGCAGTGAGAAATCCCAGACAGAACCCAGGGAGAGGCCCATGTGGCAGGGAACTGAGGCCTCAAACCAACAGTCAGCATCAAATGCCAGACGTGGGAGGGACTGAGCCTGCAGACCGTTCCAGCCCCTAGACTTTGAGCCACCCAGAGGACAATGGCACAGAAACAAGTATACCCAGGTAGCCCTGCCCAAATGGTGGATTTCTGAGCTAAATAAATGTCACCATCATTTTAGGCCGTAAGCTTCTAGGTGGTTATTACGCAGCATTAGATACCAGAACAGTGGAAGAGCCAGAATTTAAATCAATTGCCTGACTCCACAGCCTGTGCTTTCTGCCTCTCTGCAGTGGCCCCTGCTGTGTGAGGGACAGTGTAGAGTAGGGAGTTAGACATATCTTTATGTATTCACACTCTTTCATCAAATGTTTATTATATCCCTACTGTGTTCCAGGCTCTCTGCTGAGGCAGAGGCTATTTCGGTGAACTAGAGAGACAATCCCTGCCCTGGGGTGGGGACGTGAATAATAAAAGAGGGATAACTTTACACAGGTGTTTACCATAGGGTGATGTAATCAAAAGGGACTGGGTGGCTGAGGAGGCCTGTTTATAGATGGCAGGACCTGGGACAGCCTCTCTACAGGGGAGACTGCAAGGATGAGATAGATCCAACTTTGTGAAGAATGGAGAGAAGAGCCCTTGCCAGGTGGCTCTGTTGGTTGGAGTATCTCACTGTATACCAGAAGGCTGCAGGCTGCAGGTTCAATCCCTGGTCAGGGCGAGTATGAGAGGCAGCCAACAGATGTTTCTCTCTCACATCAGTGTTCATTCTCATCCTCTCTCTCCCATTCTCTCTCTCTCTCTCTCTCTCTCTCTCTCTCTCTCTCTCTCTCTCTCTCTCTCCCCCCCCACCCTTTCCTATCTTTCTAAAAATCCATAAACATATCCTCCACTGAGGATTTTTTTTAAAGAGTGCAGGGAACAGCAACAAGTGTCAAGAATAAACCTGGGTTCTTTTACTAGCTGTGTGACCTTGAAGAAGTAACCCAGCCTCTCTGAGCCTCCACTTCCTCATAGAATAGAGATGCTTTCAAAACTCACCTCATAGGATTGTTCTGAGAAACCAATGAGCTAATACCTGTGCGGTGTGAGGGAAGAGCCCGGTGAGTGTAAGTGATTGTGGTGACAGGAATTATGCTGAAGCCCAGGTCCCCAGTAGGGTGCCCAGAATCCCAGAGACTACTTTGCCCCACGTCAGAACCTATGGCAGCCACAAGGGAAGAGACCATGGGTAGTGGGGGAGGGGAACTTTCCCACTGCTGCACTGATGCCCACACTTCTGAGAGTGGGCTGGGGGAGGGATGTACATATCCTGGCTCCTGCTGACACACAGCCCAGCTTCCACCCACCCCTGCAGCCATCCCTGACTCATCTCCTCAACCCAGGGCTCACCCACCCATCCCCCTTAGCTCAGAGCTCAAAGGATACAGCTGGAGGTTGGACTGGTTGTCACTTCCAGGCCTTGCCCCAACAGCAGTGGGTACCCAGATAGCCACTAGGGGAGAAGCGACTTCCTCAAGGCAGAGGTGGGTACAACAGGAAGCCTGGAGAAAGGGCAGAACTGGGCAGGGCATAAGACTCTGAGAGTCCAGGGGACTGGGACATCCTCTGGGTTAAAGTATCACCTGCCATCGAACAGGCACACCCTGAAGGACCCTGGAGAGCACCTGGTGAGTGGCCAACACGCATACCCAGAGAAAATGACAAGAACAACCCAGCGCCCAGCAGCACACACAGGGACATGCTCAGGGGACCCACACACAGCCACACAAGGACACACGTGCACAGATGTGCACACACGTACAGGCGCACCTCACTGAGCCTGACAGCCTGTCACTCCTGCTATTGCTCACTACCAGTCAGTCACCTAATCTGTAGGTCCCCCAGGGCCCAGGTCTGAAGCCATCTGTGGACCCAGACTTGGCAGGGCCCAGCCAGCATGCCCAGCACAATCCAGGAAGGAGTCTGACAGCCTCGAATCTGAACTAGGGAGAGGGTGGGACATCAGCCAGCCATGAGGTCCCCCCAAGCACAGTCCTTGCCTTGATGTCCCAACTGCCTTGGGAGGCCCCTACAACTGCCACATCTTTTTTATTATTATTATTATTTTAATCCTCACCCAAGAATATGTTTTTATTGATTTGAGAGGGAGAGAAAGAGAGAGTGAGGAACGTTGATGTGAGAGAAATATCTACCAGTTGCCACCTGTACGAACCCAGACCTGGAATTAAACCTGCAACCTAGGTATGTGCCCTGACCAGGAATCGAACCTGCAGCCTTTTGGTGTGGGGAACAATGCTCCAACCAGCTGAGCTATCCAGCCAGAGCACTGCCTCACATCTTGGGCAGATGGAGAGGAACCCCTTTATGACTATTTGGAAGCCCTGAAGTGTTGCAGCAAACGGGGGGGGGGGGGGGGGG
>PVIW01006401.1:0-13335 GCA_004026585.1 Noctilio leporinus | reverse complement strand
AGTCAAGAGGAGTCTTTCAATGATTGAATAAAGACCGGCTGCTACACCTCCTAGCCTGAGTGTGATCTTGTCTGTAGGCCAAGAATGGATGTGGTGACCTTTATATGCCAGCCTGAGCTCCCCGTTCATGATCAAGAGGCAGCTGGACACCTTCCGCACTGTGTGACCTCTCCCCAAGGGGGTGGCACATTGCTCAGAGATAGGAGAGGGTAAGGAGACAAGGGCCACTATGGTACCATGGCAACAGACCTCGGCAGAGACATATCCACGCCTTGTCCAATCACCACTCACAACAGAACCTAAGTGTTTGCTGACAGCACTTCCCCTGCCAAAGCGGGTAGTGGCATGGGAGGGACAGGTCGACACATTAGGGAGAAGGAGAATGAGGCTTACAGGTGCTGTACCCTGGAATATGAAGCAGGTTCTGGCTTACGCCCTAGGAACCCTGCAATTAGTCCTCAACCACTGCCTTCCCCTCGTGTATGCCACCCCATCACTCCCCCACAGGCCCAGCCTGTCCCCACCATCCCAGACACCCCGATCACCTTGCACCAAGACTGCCCAACTGAACCCACAGCCCTGTTTCCTCCATCACCCTTGGCCACCCACTGCCAATCCACTCTCCCTCCCTTTCTGCCTTCCATTTCCTCTCGCCCTCTCTCCCATCCCCCTGCCCTGTCCTCCCCACTGACTGTGGCCCAGACCAGTGTCCAGGGCCATCTGCCAGCTCCAAACGCCAGCATCCATCCTCCCTCCACTCCTCCCTCAAGCACAGGCTTCAGAGCTGCCTGCTAGTCCACTCTGCCTATTGCCAGGCTCCATGTGCTCCTGGGTCAGACTCCAGCAAGAAGAGTGTCTGAGGGCATTGCTGGCTCCAGTTCACAGACTATTACAAAGACCCTCTCAGAGGGCCTGGGAGACTAGGCCACAGCTCCAGGAGGAACGGACCAGGTCAGCTACCTGGGCCTGGAGCCCCAGATTCTACAACCAGGAGGAAGACCTTGAGTGGTCACCTTCCCAGCCCCCTGCACCAAGTGAGCAAATGGGTATCTGAGCCACCCATAACGTGTTATGTTGTCTTCCCGTTCAGGGAGCCCTTGTTAGGGACCCAGCACCCTGTTCAAAATTTAACAAATATCTTATTTTTAACTCACAACCCCCAGAGAAGGAAACGGAGGCTCAGAAAAACTAGGTCATGCAATGTGTTGGACACCTCAGTGTGCCACTTCTAATCCTCTCGGCCCCATTTCTTACTCCAGCCACTTCGGCAACAACCTGTCAGTTCCTCATAGGCCTGGAGCCACAGCTTCCAGTGCCACACGACAAAGCTTCATCTAGGGCCCCAGGAGGCCTTTGTAGCTGCCGTGTGGGGGCATCCACAGGAACCCATTTGGGCCGCACACATGTGCGCCTGGAATCTCCAGGGAGTTCCCATCCATGGAGGCACCTTGTCCACCGGGGAACAGAGCTAATGTGTGGACACTCCCCCGTTTTTCTCCCAGACAGGAAGCGCATTCCATAGGCTCCCCGGGAGAGCGGCTCCGGACAGAGTGGTGGTGATAATAAAAGTAATGCATCTTTGGGCTGCTTTCCCTTTCTCTCCTTCGTACCTCTTGCCCCCACATTTATTCCCTGAGACCACTTTCCAAGTACACCGCTCAGGTTCTGCTTTGGTGGAACACAGGTGAGATATAGCGAGTCGGGGCTGGAACTGGGATTTAAACCCAGGTCTGAGTGACAACAGAGCCTTTATGCTTAACCACTGTGCTGGGCTGCTGCCACCACCATCCATGCTAGGGTCCCTTTCCCTCAAGGTTCAAGTCATTCGGAACCACCAGGGTTCAGCCACACTTGATCCAGACAGGGTCATGAGAAAGAGAAAGGGAAGGGTATGGGGGTGCCTGCAGCGAAGGGCCTCTTCTCTGTGACTGAGGTCACCTCCCACCAAACTGCTTCTACACCCTGAGCTGAGTGGCAGTCCCAGCTAGACAAACCCCGGCTCTACCCAAGTTTAGCATCTGCCTTCGCCCAGAAACTTCCATGGCTCTTCAGCTCCCGTTGGCAACCCAGCCCCAATCAGGTCCCCCAAGCCCTACCCCACCCCCACTCCTCAGCATCTGGTACATCTTAGAAAGGAGAGGGGACCTGGGGTAGTGTTTTTAAGTCTGAGTAGGCAGATCTAGCAACCACCCATCCTAATCCACCTCTGGACTCAGAAAACTCAATATACCTGCTTAGAGATAGCACAGCCTCACGGAGCTCCTGCTCGAGTTGCAAAGATGGGACTTCCTGGAGGGATATCACTGCCTGGGACCTCACCATCCCAGCTCTGTGAGCTGTCTGTTTACTCCTCACCCGCAGCAGGGAAAACAAGGGAAGGGGGTGCCTTCTCCCCTCTCCATGGGAAACTGAGGCCTGTGGAGCTCAAGGAGCAGCCCCAGGGTCACAGAGCATGAAAAGAACCAGAGAGTCCTGGCACCCAGCCCAGGACAAGCCATTATTCCCTGTGGAAGCCTCTCTGACGGGGCAGCTCAGAGGCAGAGGCCTGTGTTCAGAGCCCACACCCCACTTGCATGTAAATGCCCCTCCGTTTAGGAAGGGTGCAGAGGGAGCTATACAAAACAGGAGAAAGGGTGTCCCCACTACCAGCTCCCAGGTCCGGACAGACACTCAGTGTGGTGGTGGCAAAGACAAGTGGACTTTACCCAGTCCTGAGGTCCCCTGGACACACATTTGCCCTGGATGCCCACCCAGGGCTGGCTCCCCCACACCCACCCGCCCACGCTCTCCAGAAGTGAGCAGCAGGCTGGAGGCTGGCCCTGCCCCAAAAGTCCATGAAGGCCTCTCGGTCAGCAACCCACCATCCCAACTCCCCTTCCCATGACAGGCGCGAGTTGTAGAGAAGATAAGGTGACATTTAGACCTTTGGGTAGGGAAGGGTGGGGAACAAACCAACATAGCCTAGCCATAGGGTGTCCTCCTGAGGTTCCTGGCTTTTTCCTTCTACCACCACCTGTAAACACCCACCTCTGACCTCCACCTCAGTCAGCTTCTCTAGCCAGAGGCTGGGGCTGAGCAACATTTCACTCAAGCACGCATCTCCCATATACACGGTGTGTGTGCGCAATGCCCCACCGGCATGGATTTCTGAGGACAGTCGCCCCACCTCCAGACACAACCCATTACGCTGAACTGCTGTGTGGAATCGCAGCACGTAGCTCCCAACCTGCCATACGGGCTGGATTTCTCTTTGCAAAAAACGTATTTACACTCACAACCTACACCCCAATCCCACGTTCAGTCACACCCAGGACTCGCGTCCTATACAAGTCACACTCAGCCCTGGACCTACTGACCTTCTGTGACGCCGGCGCCCAGGTTCACTCCACTATGCGGACGCGGACAGAATGTCAACAGTCGGTCGCGGCGGCTGTCTCCGCCTGTGCGCCCACCACAGCGACGTCCGCTGTCTCCATCCGGACCCAGGCCCCCTCCTTCTCCCGGCTGCAGGCTGCTCCCCCCGCCCGCCCTGCGCGTGCACCGTCACCGCTGCGCGCACACGCGCACCCCGCGGCTGCTCAGCACGCACCAAGCTGCTCCCGCAGGCAGCTGCTGCACACCTGGAAGGCCAGCCGCCGGGAAGTGCTTGCCCGGCCAAAGGCTGGGGTCCTTCAGCGCTCCCCCCGCCCCCAGCCCAGCTTACAGCCAGCCGCGCCCACCTCGCTCTGTTGTCCCGAGACACCGCGGCCCAGCACCGCCCCAGGTCCCGGCGGTGCCCACAATGCTAGCCAAGCGCCGCCTTGGCGCAGCTGCCGGAGAGTGAGTGGGAGGGCGGGTACGGGGCAGATGAGGACGCTGGGGATGGGAGGGGGTGATACCACGGATCCTGAGCTCCTCGACCGCCTTTGAGACGCTGGCGTAGCCTCCACCAAGGGGACTGCCCAAGGCGGGTCCTCAAGAACAAAGGCGCGGGCTGGGCTGGCGCGCCCAAGGGACCCAAGGGAGAAGGGCGAGAATAGCCCACCTGCCCACAGAAGCTCCTGGAGAACAGCCTCGAGGCAGTGGGGAACCGAAGTGCAGAAAGATCCATTGGTTCCTGGTCCAATGAAGACACTCTGGAGCCATCTCCAGCTCTGAGAAGGGTGGGACTAGGGAGGGGACACGGTGCTATCTGCACTTGGAAATGGGATGTGGTCAAGGATGCCAGAACCCCTGAAACTGCCCCCGGCTTGTCCTGGCAGCCTGGAGCCTTCATTCATTCACACCACACAAATCTCAGCTTCTGCCAAACCAAGGATACTCATGAACTTGAAGGGATTGAAGGAATGAAAATCTTCTAGGCAGCCTTTGGAAGGCCCAAGTCTCTTCCTCCATAACCTCCAGAGCGTCCGGCCTCTGAATATGGCTTGCACACCTCAGTAAGAGGACACTCACTCCTTAAGGCGGCAACCTTTGCTGTCCTTGGCAGCTCTCAGTGTTAGAAAGCCTTCTTTTCATTGCCTGCAAAGCAGCCTTGCTTCTTCTGCCCATTGGCCTCACTCTGCTCTGGCCACAATGGCTTTTTGCTTCTAGAATGTAGTTAAGGCCTTGTACTAGCTTTTCCTCCTGCAGGAACACTCTTCCATACCACTTCCTGGGCCCCTTCCCTACCATCTATTCAACATCCCTCACCAGCCCCTTTTCCTCATGGCTGGCTACTCCTTGTGTCCTTCAGGACTCAGCTCAACTCTCACTTTCTCAGGGAGCCTTTCCACCTCTTCCAAAGCTCCATGCACCCACTGATCATTCTTTACCTTGATGCCCTGTTTTGGTTTCTTCAGCACTCCAAAAAGTTCACTCTGAAATGTCCTTGTCTATGTGTCTGGAGTCTGCCTCTCTCCCACTACAATATGTGCCCCGTGGAGGCAGGGTCTTTGTCTACCTTGGGACAAAAGGCACTACAACCCCAGGGCCTGACCCATGGAGGGATGGAAGAAAGAGAAGAGACAGGGGTAGCCATCCCATGGCCTGAGTCCTTTCAGCAGCCTGGTCCATCACCCGAAAGACAATCTGCTCGGCTGTTCAAGGGTAACATCTAGCACAGTGTTAGCAGAGGAAAGGTGTTCACTTCCCATCCACCAAAAACGAACAAAGAAACATTCCACTGAAAGTCTGAGACTCAGAACAGAACAGAGTGTCCTTCCCACCCTTACTCTAGACTCTGTCCTGAGCTATTGAGGCTCCACATATGAGCAGTTTCTTAAAACCTAAGTCACAGGGCCAAACCCAAGCTTCTAGTCCATTGGAACCCCTTAGAAAGCTCTGATTCCCTTGTTCTGCTGCCCAGGCACAGACAGGATTGAAGGTCATAGTAGACTCCTCCTTTATCCCTCCCAAAAAGCACCTCCTACACCTGGCCCTGGAATCCAGCCCCCAGGGCAGTATGAGTCCCAGTTCTGACATCTCCACAATTGGGATTGTGCCCAGATTCCTGCCATCAGCAATGACACCAGCATACTGTCCACAGCCTTCCTCACAAAGGCATTCAAGAACATGTTGAGCAAGACTCAGCCAATGTCAGGTCACTTGTCAACCTCCCCAGCTGTGTCATCTCCCAGATCCCATTCCTGTGTCACCTGCAAGGCTCTGCTGGGAAGAAAAGAACTGTTTATTGCAGAAACTCACAACTCCTGACCCAACATCCCAACATACTTCCTACTCTGGAAAACGAGTCAGAAAAGCAAATATGCTTCCCCCAGCAGAGTAGCTTCTCAGAGCATTCACTCGCTGTCCTTTGCTAAGTGCCCCTACACTATCTCTTTAATAAGAGACTCTTAGTCTTGGCCAGGACTGAGGCTAAGTTCACTTATTTATGGTCTGTGGTCTATAAAGTTAGCTTTTCCGCCTCCTGCCTTGGGGCGCATGCCTTATTCTTTGAGAAGCACTGCACAGAGATTGTCATCGTGAGCACTGCCACTTACAGCTGTTACGGTTTAACCTCTGCATCTCAGTTTTGTCATCTGAAAAATGTGGAGAAAAACAGCACCTAGATCATAGCATTGTTATGAAAATTAAATCAATTTTTCCTGCAAAGCAGTTACCACAGGACATATAATGAGCACTCAAAAATTTAACTATTTATATTCTATCAAAAATTGACTACAGCCCTGATTGGACTGGTGCCAACCTGAAAACCCAAACGTCGGTGGTTCGATTCCCAGTCAGGGCAAATAACCAGGTTGCAACCCAGGTCTCCAGCCAGGTCCTTAGCTGGAGGTAGGTGAAAGGCAACCACACATTGATGCTTCTGTCCCTTTCTTTCTCCTCCCCTGCCCTTCTCTCTGAAAATAATGAAAAAAAATCTTTTTTAAAAATTGAGTACGGTCATGGGCTATGGCAGCCTCCTCTTTAAGCACCATGGGATGCAGCCTTCCTGAGCAGGAAAACAGAAGTTCTTTCAAATGGCTCCATCCTGTCTTATGATTGCTTCCCTCATCCACGGACTCCACTGTGCTCTGTGATCTGAAGAGCATCTTGTTCTTTGGCTTTGAAAACAGAGCAACCTTGTTAGCATCAGGCTACTTGCACAGCAGGAGGTCTCACCCTCCTCTTCTTCCTCCACCCTCATCTTTCGCAGGTGTAGCTGTTCCATCTCAGCCCTGGGGCTAGCCTCTCTACCAGCCTTCCTGCAGGTTCTGAGCCTACTTTACATGCATTTGTCATCCTTTTGGTTCCTGTAATGAACTCCTTCTCTGAGCTCAGACCTCAAGATACAGAGGCAAGCCACAGGGAAAAGGCCCTGCCCTCACCAGAGCTTACAGTCCAGGCCAGTAAACAAATAGATAAGATAATGTTGAGAGCTTTGAAGGAAAGGAAAGGAGATGGAGGAGATGCTACTTTGCATCAGGTGGCATTTGACATGGCATAGGCTTTGCATGTCACCTGAAAATGCATCCCACCATGTACCCTCTGTGTCTGTGTGCCTCTAGGTTGCTCCCAGGGCAGCCACACTGGCCTGCCTTTTTCCTTGCAAGCACGCACAACTGTATCATCAGAATTTCACTCCTGCACCCTTCCCAATACTCTTGTCTCAAGCTCTACGCCATCTGCTGAGAAGAAAACCATTTATGGCTGAAATTCACAACTCCTGCTTCAACACCCATCTTTTCTCTGCATTATTTGAAATCCACCTCTGGAGACTAGGGCACCCATTCCCTAAACATCAAGTGTGGGCAGGTGACCTGAGCCATCTGAGCACATCTAATTATTATCATCGTCTAATTATTTTTTCCTCTTTGGATAGAGCTGGGTCCAGAGTATCCACCCACCTCCCTGCTTCCTATACCTCCTGAGATCATCAGTGAGATAACGGAACAGATGCACTGCTGCTCATAGCCAACAAGGATTCCTGGCAGATGTCCGGTGGGATGAAGGCTTCCGTCACATCTGCACTCTATTCTTGGGCCCAGTTCGGGAAGCTGCAGTGAGAGCATCGTTCCTGTTCTCAGGTTGACCAGCCCATGGGGCCCTGGTGCACCCCTCCCCCTGAATTGACTTCACTTCTATCTCTCATCCCTTGGAGCACCCCTGGAGGAGAGATGTGTCTGTTCTTGGCCTCAAGGGTCTGCTCATTTAGAATCTAGTGCCAACAAGTTTTGATGGGGGAAATGGGAAGGAAAGTCCGAGATTAGAGGTAGCAGAAGCCTTGGGAAGAGGTGTGGCAGCAGCAGGGCCACCAAAGGTCTCCATAGAGACCACTAACATTGGTCACTCTTGTTCACAGTGGGCAGGACCCTGGCTGGGCAGCTTAGTTGGTTGGAGCGCTGTCCATACACCAAATGGTTGGGGGTTTGATTCCGCTCAGGGCACATATGGGAGGCAACTGATCAATGTTTCTCTCTCTCTCCCTACCTCTTTCTAAAATCGATAAACATGCCATGGCTGGTGTGGCTCAGTGGATTGAGCACCAGCCTGCAAACCAAAGGTTTATTTGTTCAATTCCCAATCAGGGCACATGCCTGGGCTGTGGGCCAGGTCCCCAGTTGGGGGATGTGCAAGAGGCAACCACACATTGATGTTTTTCTCCTTCTCTTTTTTCCCTCCCTTCCCCTCTCTCTAAAAATAAATAAATAAAATTGAAAAAATGAAATAAAGTCAACAAACATATCCTCAGGTGAGGATCTAAGAGAGAGAGAGAGAGAGAGGGAGTGGGCAGGAGCCTGGGAACAGGAATCCGAGCCAGGAAAAGCCCTCACCTCCCTGCCCATCACAAGAAAGGAGAGGCTGCCTCCACCCAGGTCAAAGCAGGGGCTGCCCAGCAAACCTGGCTGCCATTCACCCTCTTAAAGAGGAAGCAGCAGATCTCCTGGCTTTGGGGATCTCTGCAGGCATCATTTCACTTGAGACTCATGATCTTCCTCAATGAAGGAAAGGAAAATATGATCATACCCATTTTACAGAGGAGAAATCAGAGGCAGTGAGCTGCCTAAGATCAGTCCTGCATTCTAGGCTGGACAACTTCTTTACAGGTCCTTGGGCAACCTCTTCACCCCTGAGGGCAAGGGTTCCCCAACATGGGTTTTATGGGCCAGGGTGACTTTATCAGTGCCACCTGTGGGGCCCTGGACCCTGGCCAGAGAGTGAGGGTTAAGGCTGTGGACCAGTTTACCTGGAGGGAGACTCCAGGTCAGCACGGCTGAGGATGCGATGGTGCTGTGGGCTGTAGAGCCACTGGAAGGCTGTCAGAGTCCTCTCCTCCACCCGGAAGCGCCCTTCTTGCACGTACCTGTGGGACAGGAGACAGTGAGGAGGGAGGGAGACAGGGCTCTGCAGAGCTCCTTGGGGGAACTGGTCTGGCTTGCTGATGAAAGATAGATGTGAGGTACCGGTCCCCAAATATGCCCCATGCTCATTGGCCAGAAAGCCTTATTTCTAGGGGGTCACAATGAAAATTCCCTGAAGAAGAAGCAGCTACAGGGAGCTTTCTAAAAGTTTCTTGTAACTTTCTAAAAGTTACTTGTCTAAAGTTAAAAGGAGTCGCTTGGAAGGAGTGAGTCCCTTGTTACTGGAGGTATATAAGCAGAGGGCAGGCAGGAGAATTCAAGCATCAGGTAAGGGTCCATTCCCCAAATCCCCTATGGTACTGAGACACTGCACTCCTGGTTTTGCAGCAGAAGGGCTGCTCTGGGGACAGGGGGTCATGACGCAAATGTCAGGCTTAGGTCTTCAACATTTCAAGGGTCCCAGCCACCTTCCGGAGATATAATCAGCCTACAGTAAGGATGGGGGACACGGAGCTGGGCAAGGTGAACACAAAAAGATCTCTGTCCCCTTGGTCCCCTCCTCCTGGTAGGACCATGCACCCATTAATTCATTCAACATGTAACTGGTGTTGTGATGATGAACAAGAGACTCAACCCTTGCGCTCCTGGAGTCTACAGTTTTGCAGGAGAGAAACCACCATACAGCAAGAGCTAACATATCATGACAAATAGGCCCGTTTATGCGTTACCAGTAGGAGTGCCAGTGGTACAATCCTGCAGGACAACCTGGAAATGTCTAAGTCACACTTACACTGCCCCATAGCCCAATGACACCCTTTTGGAGAATTAAGCTACAGATCCCAGCACATGGACAAAGTTACCTGTGGCATTGTTTATAATGAGAAAAGATGGGAATGCAACCCAAACTCTTATCAATAGGGGCTGGTTAAATAAATTATAGTGCATCCATATAGTAAGACAGTGTGCAGCCATTTTTTTAAAAAACAAATGTTTCCAATGAGAGCATCTCTGTGTCTCTGTGAGTTATCATGCTATGATCTCCAAGATACCTTCTTCAGATTAAAAAAAAAAAAAAAAAAAATATATATATATATATATATATATATATATATATATATATATATATGTCAGGTACAGAAAGAGCAGTGTGTGTAATTTATGTTAAAAAGGGGGGAGGAATAAAATACAAATTCATATTTTCTTATCTCTATTTACATATAAAACTTTCTTCTCTTTATATACACACAAAAGGTAGTAAATAGCGTTATCTGGGTGGGGAGGGTGGAACTGGTGACTGGGGGCATAGAAGAGTGAGTTTTTAACAATGGATCTTTTCAAGCAGGAGAGGTATTACTTAATCCAAATGTTTAATAAATGTGTGTGTGTATGTGTGTGTGTGTGCGTGCGATTACAAACTGCATAAATTACTATGAAAAAAACAACTGCAGCTGCTCTGATACTGCCCTGTGGCACTCAGGCTACTTGCTGGGGCAGATTTCCCAGAAGGGAAGGTTGCTGGAGCAAAGCGGGCTTTCCTTGCTCCCGTGGCCTCCTGTATCAGAGCACCAGCCCCTCCTGTTTCCCTTCACTCTTCCTCACATGATCTATGGGTTTTTGAGGGAAGATCAGCTGGGTCGCTGGGTGAAAAATAGCAAGGCAGCCAGGTTAGATGCTGTGACAGGCATCCAGGTGCGTCAGTGGTGGCTCATGGAGCGGGGAGGGGGATAGTGCTGGAGATGGAGTGACAGGGGAGAACTCGAAAGTGAGCTAAGGAAATACTGCTGGCTAGACTTAGTGATGAGTTGGATATGGGTGACGAAGAGACTGGCAGCAAAGTTGTTCCCAAGTTCCTAGTTTGTACAGGCAGCTGGACAAGGACAGGTTTGGGAATTGACCCTCCTCTGTGACCTGTATTCTGCTCCAAATTAACATCCTCTTGGAAAACCTGGCTCAAAATTTGGCTCCTCTGGGAAGTCCACCCTGATTAACCCCATCATATTCTGACCACATTTCCATGCCTTTCCAGATCCTTGGGCTCCTCTGGACTCAGCCTTGAACGACTCACTCTTGGCATCTCTGTGGGAGCCAGTAATGACCCCAACCACCTCCAAAGAAGAGAACTGAGTGTCTGGGGAGCATTGTAACTGCTTTAATGCTTTTTAAATTTTAACCATGGACTGTGCTATGTTTTCAATGTTTTATTTTGTTTTTATTTGAGAACTCAGCTGATCATGAAGTCTTAGGTTGTTAGGACAAAAAGGGGGGAAAAAAAAGAACCCAGAGATCACTCATGGGTCCCACAACTTAATTTACAGATGAGGACATGAGGCCCAGAGCAGGCACAGGGCTGGCCAAGCAAGCAAGAGCCAAGACCTAATGGTGGTACCCCTCACTCACAGGCTGACAGACCCCATGAGGCACACACAGGTGCCCAAGCGGAGAGAGGAATAGGCCCACCCCCACCCGAACCCTCTTCTCACCCACCACTCACCCCTGCCAACAGGGAGTGCAAACAGCCTCAGATGCAAGCACCCCCTCCACCTCCTTGCCCCAGCTAAAACCCAGCCACCCCTCCCCTCCCCCCTACCTCCACCCATTCGCCCAGAGACAGGTGGAAGGGACTGTCCTCCACTCTTTGCAGGCATTGTGACCTGTATTCCACTTACTAGTGTTAGCTATGGTGAGAAACCTTCCAATGTGGCAAGGATTAAATGAGATAATACGAGGGACATTCTTTGCCACATGGTCATCATTGCCACCTACCCTCCCCACCACCCTCTCTGGCCCTTTGCCAGCCCGTGGGCTTTACATGCATCACCAAAGACAGGCAGACCCACTCCCTAAATTCTCTCCTCTAAGCCTCACGCCAAACTCCTCAGAACTTGCCCACTCCATTTTAGAAATGAGGAAGAAGAGGCTCAGGAGAAGGAAATGAATGTGTCCCTGGTCACTCACACAGGAGGAAGCAGAGGCTGGCCTTCTTATACTTTCAGCTAATGGCATCCAGGTTCTTCCTAACCAGTCTGTTCCACACACATCCTTTCCTTCCTGCCCACCAGCCCCCACTTTCCAGCACAGTCTTGCCTGATCCTCCCCTGTCCCCGAGGGTTAGTGTCTTTCCACTGCGTATCGGGTTCCACCTTAGACATCCTTCCCCACTTCATTCCCTTCCATCCTTCCCCACCATTATATGACACCCTCTCCACATTTCCTCATACAAACCCTTGCATCCCTGACTGCCTATCCTTCTTGAAACATGCTCTGCCTTCCCTTATTTTGGAGCCTTTACTCAGCCTGGGCTCTAAGCTGAACTGCTCTCCCTCTACCTCTACCCCCGATCTGCCCACCCTGCCCCAGCTGCTCAACCCACACAGCCACTAACCCCAGCCAGAACGCAATGCTTAACCTTGTTCACAACATTCCTGTTTGCTCGCCTGTGAGTTATTTATGAGCCTGTCTTCCTGCTAGAGTGTGAGACTGTGTCTGATCATCTCTGAAAACCCTGCAACACCCTCACACAACCCTCTGCTCAAGTGAGCTGGCCTTCTGTAGAAATCCCAGCAGTTGGTAAGTGATCACTGACTCATAGCATCCTTGCGAAGCTCTGAGTATCTCCATTAATGAGCCCAATTTAATTGAAGAAGCATATTTGCTGAATTGGACCATATAGACTATAGGGAAAACAGAACACCTCCCATCCCCAAATATCTCCCTTATTAACCTGCCACATCCCTGAAATACTGTTGACCAATACATCGAAGGAGACTAAATACACACAGGGTCAGCCTTGTAAACCATGACCAGCCATTAAAACTAGAGTAAAAACCAGCTTCTCAGATTCTCCTTGGGAGAACAAGAGTCCAGAGACCTGGGCGTTTCAGGGACAGGCTGAAGTAATGAGGTGAAAAGAGGACAGGTAGGATCTGCTCATAGAGACAGGTCCCAGGTTGTGGGGGTGGGTGACACGCCCAGAAGGATGCAACCCATCACCAGAGAGAGAAGGGTTTGGCACCTCACAGGATGTATCCATTATTTAAGTTGAACACTGGGGAAGGTCCGGTAGTCACTGAAACCTGAACCTTGACAACAGTGTGCTAAGTAGAAGAAGCCAGTCACAGAAGACCATATACTCTGCGATTCCATTTATACACAATGTCCAGAACTGGCATGTCCGTAGGGACAGAAAGTAGACTAGTGGTTCCTTAAGATTAGGGGGCTTAAAAACGCCCACGAATAGCCACCACAATCTTGAGAAAGAAGAACAAGGTAGGAGGAATCACAATCCCGGACTTCAAACAATACTACAAGGCTACTGTCATCAAAACAGCATGGTACTGGCATAAGAATAGACATATAGCTCAATGGAACAGAATGGAGAGCCCAGAAATTAACCCAGGACTCTATGGTCAACTCATATTTGACAAAGGGGGAAGGAACATCCAATGGAGTCAAAACAGTCTCTTCAACAAATGGTGTTGGGAGAACTGGACAGCAACATGCAAAAAGATAAAACTAGACCACCAACTTACACCATACACCAAAATAAACTCAAGATGGATAAAAGATTTAAACA